>JAQNCA010000005.1:6273935-6284322 GCA_029783725.1 Acanthurus tractus | reverse complement strand
TAAATTGTTAAAATAAGAAAAAAGTGGGCTATATCTATGGCTGTTAGCATAAAATAGCTAACAGTATTGGATTAAACATCAATGTCTGTGAGGATGAGAACTTAAAATGTACAGCTAAAAGTAATCCAGAAGGGTAAAACTTGCTAATGTTTAAAGTAATGGGCAATGGTGGGTTAAAATACTGGACTCATGGTTAAAATAGCTAACTTGACACAAACTTTGCTCAACTGTTGTATATATGAAAACAAAGAGTTAAGTTGTGTGTTAATAATGTTAATTGTAATACAATATTGTTAATTTCAATACAATGGTTGGTGTAAAATAACATCCCGTTAAAAACATGTCAAAGGAACACTTTTTGGAAATAATGAGTAGTGTTGGTGATCAATACACGAGTTCATCTAACAGGCTTTTAGGGGTACATTAGACAAAATGGTTTGGGATCACTGATGTTGATTCATTCTCAGCACTTTATGAAACTGTAGTGTGTAAATATGAGCCACAGTTTGAGCCAGCAAGCGCCTCATCAGCCAAGGAGGAGCTTTGAAAGATAGCAGCCATAGACCAGTCATTGTTTTCCAAGGAGGGTCTTACCAGAAAGGGCTGTTGAGTGTTGCTCTGATCAACCACTGCCAAGCCTGGAGCTTGTCACACATAAGACACACAAATGCCGCCAAACAGGAGCCTATCACACACTAAACAAAAGGGGCCACATTCCTTATGTATTCCCACATGAGGTTACATCCTGCAGCAGGGGAAGACTGGGATGCTGGGAATCCACTGGGGATCGACTGCGAACGACACTTCCTCTGCCGAGAGGTCTTATCAGCTCTGTTTGTGTTTTTTTTTTCTCTCTCAGTCTTCACTATCTTCATCTCTCAATCCATCCCTACCTCCCACTCTGTTTCCAGCTCTCCTCGTCCTTCCCATTGGAATTGTGAGGCTTGATCTGAAGATTTGGTGTAATATTTACTGTATTTTGGAGCTTGCAGAGGAAAAAGGCAGCGATGCAGATGTCCAGACAGGTACATCGGCGAATGACAGGCTGAAAACACGCTGACAAATACCAGCACTACAACTGAAAGACCCACAAGTGTCTGACACAGGACCGCTGTTGTCATACAACTCTATACAACGTATTTGCCTATAGGTTTGTGTGTGTGTGTATTTCTTCAGGGCATTAGACCACAGCCTTAGCAGGAAGGGAAGAGTGAGCTGACAGTGAGAGCTGGTTGCAATGAAGGAGTGAAGGGGTAGAGGAGGAGGAGGAGGAGGAGGAGGAGGAGGTGGAGGAGGAGGAGGAGGAGGGAGAAGGTTAGAAAGGGTCCTCCTGCCTTATATGGGAATTCATACTGCTCCGCTTGAGGCGCAGTCTGAAGGCTAGAGTCGTTTCAGTTAGAAAACACTGAGCTACCGCCGTCAGTACAAAGTATTACAGGTCATGGAATGAGTGCAGCAGCTCAATTTTTACTTCGCAAACAGCATCATATGCAATTCAAATCAATAATGCGGTTTCGAAGGCAAGAGCACCGACGTTACACGACTGCAGGAGTGTATCGGTGCTGTAAAATGGTAAAATGGGCTTATAAGGGTGCATGAGGACGGTTTGAAGGGGAAGAGGGAGAACAGCTGGAGGGGTGGTAGAGAGACTCAGGTGGGCTCAGTCTAGCCCAGAGAGAGCAGAGTTGGCTCCCCTGAGGCCAGGAACACACACACACACACACACACACACTCCCAGAGACATTTCACTGCATCTCGTAGTTTAGCTGTGCTTTTTCTAACTACCTCCCCCCCCGCCCCCCCATCCTCCTCTACTGCTCCGGCTCTTTTAAAGCTCCCTTCTTGTCTCTTTCTTCTCTAAAGCGATGAAATAAACTCTTCACTATAGCAGCCTTGGATTCAAATCAGCTCTCCACACCGCGCAGGCATGCAAAAGCGTGCACCGCAACACACAGCACCACCACACTGACATGTTTTAGTTAGCACATTGACAGATTTGCTTCCTACAGAGTGCTTTTCTCTCTGTACCTGTCATGGATGTAGCTGGATGTAGCTGCCAGAGGGGCTTATGGTAAATGGCCAGACCCAGGAACAGCAGAAGGAATAGGGAATTGGGCAATAATGAAGCCACAGAAGAAACACATAACTAAATACACACACTCAAACACACACCACACTCTTTTTTTATTCCCATGACTAGTCCAGTCCTTCCCTTTGGTCGCATCCATCGAGAGCAGGTAGATCCGCGAACACTGCCTGGAGAATCTTGTGATTAATGACACGCTTGTCATGTCTAAACCCTCTTCATCTTTTTCCTGACGAGAGCCACTATTCCGTTCCTCACCTCCTCCCCCAGCGGTCTAGCAAGCATACTGCTCAACATCCCCCTGGGCCAACTGCAGCACATGCTAGGGAGTATCACCTGGCTTACCTGATCCAATGCTTCATTCATCTGTATAGCCTCTGGAGGTCTGAAAACCACACGCGGTATCCTTAGACGTACACACATGGGAATAATAAATATATACGTACGTATACACATATGCACTTTTATCTGACGCAGACATGCTGCCCTAACCCTGTATTCCCTCAGGTCTCTGTGCTCCACGGTCGTTCCTGCAGACGTCTCAGGCAGGGCTGGTGAACACATAGTGACACTCTTAAAAACAAGGCTAAAAAGAGGTGAGGTGAGGCTCAAACACCGTGAGTAACAAGGGGATCTTATTGAGGCCATTCTCCACCTGGAGATCCCAGACAAATGTGACTGAAGTCCCAGGTGACTGGAACGATCAGAGTTGAGAGTTTGCGCCTGAGCCCCATCTAATCACATTATCCACTGGCTCTGCCTGGCCCACATCACCTCAGCAATGATTAAGACAAACACAGGCGAGAGAGGAGGATAAAGAGACTCTGCGAGAGACACAAAGAGAGTGCTGGCAGCCTAGAAGGAGGGGGTGGTCAGACAGACAAGGAGTGAGTCAGACAGGCAGATATCCTCCTACATGTAGGTCTGTCCAATAAAAGTGCAAATAATATGTAAAGATCAAGTCCAGCACAGGCAGTCTCTGAGCTGACTTTATGTGTTTGTGTGTTCAGGGTTAAGACCTGTCCGGTCCCGGTGTATGATATCATTGATATGGGACTCTGGGTGTGAAGCGAGGCTGGAGAAGCACCTCTGACATCATTCATTCAACACTTGCACGTACATCCTTTTTCATAAGGCCACCAAGGGGGTACAAACAAAAAGACGAGGTGGTGAGGGAAGCATGCATGTGTGCCTGCATGTGTGACTCAGTGCACTCTGGACATATTCTGACATCAGCCTTCTGGAAACTCGATAAAAGCATAGCGATTTGTCCGAGCAGAGGCTGCCAGAGGTTTGAAGTGTCCACCATTGCTGGCTCTCTTCTTCACCATAGGATTTGTTTTAAGAAACTCAACAAGCTCAAGGCAATGGTAAGATTTGGTGATGCACAGTTCTCGTCTCCCTTGTTCACTTTCTTTTTTCTTTTTTTTTTTGCCTAGCCACCCGGCTGTTCCTGAGAGCACATACTAACACAGTGGGTTTTATTATGCTGATCTGACATTGCTGAAGTTGGGAAGGGAGACAGCTGTATTACTTTGGCCCTGGGCGCACCCGTCATTAGTGCCAGCCTCACTCCACTCCTCCTCCTCCATCCCTCCTTGCTTGCTCCAGATTGCTCTCTCTCTCCCTCTCTCTCCCCCTCTCCCACATTGTTTCCAAAACAACACCACACCCTTTTATAATGTTTGCTGGCCTCATTTTTTGCCAGTCTTCTCACCTGTCCATCCATCTTAACAAAACACTGCGCCCTCGCCTCCTCTTCATCTTCACCTCCCCACTATCTGCCATCAAGAAGGGAAAAAAAACAACCTGTATTGTGTCAGGAAAAGGCTGAGTGCTGTGTGCTTGCCACTCAAGATTTTCTTGAATAGATAATTTCCAAATTGATTCAAGCTGGGCTCACATCTAATGGCCTGTGTGGGCTCTAATGTGAACAGGAGATAATCAACACCCTGCGTTTCTGAGCTCTGTTTGTCAGTCATTTTTATTTCTTTGACTGTTTTTTTTCCTGCCCATACCTTTTCATTGTCTTCCTTTTACTTTTTTCTCTGAGGTTCTCAACACCTGCTCCTTCTTATATAGCCCACTTCTACACATTTCTTCCACCTCTATACCTCTCCTATTCCATTTCTTGTGATACTATCTGTGATACTTAGAGGTTGATTTCCCACTGTGCGTCATTAACCTTTTCTCTCTCCTCTTGGTTAAACCCAGCGAGTACATTCAGCTGTTTGAGAGGGAGGAGGAGGAGACTTGGGGAGCATGCAGCGCTCACTCAAGTGAGATGAGGGTTTCACCAGCGATCATAACTACATTCTTATTAGCCACTGAATTGATGCTGTAATGCCACTTCTCTCTCTTTTGCCATATACCAATATTTCCTTCTGCCATGTTACATAATTTTTTCTCAAACCTTTGTTATTATATCTGTGCACGGATAAAAAAGACTGTCAAGGTGTCAAAGAAAATTGCTCCATAGGATACAAAAGCTGCCATGTGACACGGCAGACAAGAATGCACATGCCATATTGTCACCATGGATGCAGTCAGATGATATGACCTGGTTCAAAAGATGCCTCATGCCTCCAGGGGGGGAGAAAAGATAATCTTTGTGCATAAAATAAAGAGTCTGTCGACTTCCTGTAAAAGTGTGTTTAATCACAATGAGTGAGGTGTAATTAATGTTTCACTGGTGCGCTGTGTATGTGCAGTCGAGGGCCGTGGGTGAGAGGATGTAGTGTGCGGTCTTTCTAACAAGCTCCCACTCACCCCAGTGGAGGCAGGCAGGGAAGGCTGGAGTGACTGCGAGGCTGTTAGAGCAAGTGGGTTGCATTGGACGTGTCCATGTCTGTGTGTGTCTGTGTGTGTCTTTGTGTGTATGTGTGTGAATCTGTGAGTGTGTGCTTGACAGTGAGTGTGTGTTAGTGTGTGAAAAAGTGTGCATGTGTGTCCTTTTGTGTGTGCTGTACTGGGATGTGGAAATTGAATGGAGCCTTTCAGTTCTACTGCTCGTCTCCCCGGGGGTGAGAGACTGGTTGCCATGGTTATCCTGGAATCCTGCCGCTAATGGGTGGGAGTTTGTGTAGCTCTGGCAACCTGGCCTGTCTAGGGTGTGTGTGTGTGTGTGTGCATGTGTGTGTACCAGTGTGTGTGTGTGTGTATATATGAATGTGTGTACCAGGGGGGTGTGGTTGGGTGGAGGCAACATTCTAGGACACAGGAGGTCACATATGTGAGAACACAAGCTTCCATTCCTTTACGCTCCTGCATGTATACAAACACAGACTCTTGTTATATACATGTTTACTTTACAATACGCTACAGCTATCCTGCACATAAAAACTATTAAATAAAACCTCCATGTCCGCTAAGAAATGTCAGGAAAGCTGTAAATCGATATCACATTACTGCTTGATTTCATAGTTTCCACTACGACAAAAATTGTTGATTTATTCACTCGACAAAGTGCGATTACAAGCATGGTGGATATCATAATCATGTGCTGATGAAATAATCTTCTACTTTTACTGAATTATTTCAAGTGTAAAACATAATGCATTGAAATAGTTAAGCCCTGCTCTCCCGTCATCCCCATTACCATCCTTTTACCCTCAGGCGAGTGGGACTCTTAACTGGGCACAGAGACCCCACTGAACATGAACACAGTGGATAGTGGATAATGAAAACCTCCACACAGAGTAGATTAGTGTAGGGAAGGAGTGTTTTTCCGTGCAACACAATTTCAGATATGATTATAAATGCTTGTCCACAGAAGAGTTCCACCTCACAAATATGTGTGCGCCTCAAACAGTACATGCTAATTGGGATGTATTATTCAAATTGCATTATGAATTTGACACAGAGCACTTCATGGATAGCAGCGAGGCTGGGCATGTACTATTGTGCGGAGAATATATGCCCGTGATATGCAATGTGACCAGATAATCCTGGTTTTCCTACTCCCAGTGTTCTGGTAGAGGGGATCAGTCTCTGCTAGTCACACAGATGTCTTGGCTCCTGTTCCTCTTGGAAGACTGATCCATATGTTGCGTGAACCCCTGTGGATTTAAAGGAACTTGGCTTAGGAATTTACTCTCCTCTATTCCAGTCATTATGTATAGCCAATTCACTGTAGCCTAGAAACATTCAGAAAATGTTTCTCTTGTACAGCGTCCAACATGCATGAAAATAGAAAATAAAAGCATTTCGTGATTACCTTCACACAGGATACTTTCAGTATGTGCTCTGGATTGGAGATCAGGGGCCCGGGAATGAAATCATCAGTCAGGAAACTTGCTGTTGACAATTTTAATGTGGTTTGATTCATTTTTGCATTGCGCCCCTTTCACCCTTTGAGAGCACGGTCTATGAAAGCCCACAGATCCCCTTTAAAAACGCGGTGAGCAGAGGCTGAAGAATGTGGGCCGGGCTTGTGGTCAAACCCAGCAAGACATGGGGGGTTAGAAGAACATTGTAGATCCACCCCTTGCTCCTTAGCCCAGATTTATGCTGAAAAGTTATATAATTCGATAAACACATCCAACTTTGTTGCTGAAGTCCAGCCACGGGCCATCTAACCCTCAGACAGCCACATGATCAGCATTTTCAGTTGTATTACTACCAACTTATTATAGTACAATGGGAAAAATTAAGCTCCTGTTTCATGATTTGATGGGTTTTATATGACAGTTAGATGATATGGGACTGCAGGTAAATATTTTCTCTATAAAACATTAACATGTCTTTCTGCTGCAGTGTTTACTTTTAGATGACCACTGAACACTAACTCTGAGTGTGTCCTGTTGAGTGAATATCTTATCTTCTTATGTAATGCATTCCTTCCCAGTGTGCTGCTATACAAGCAGGCAAAGAAGCAGTGACAGCACACTCTATACATTTGAAGTACCACAGAATACGCCCTCATCCATTTCCTATCTTCGCAAAAATCCACCAAAATCCGGGGAACCTTCTAACCAGGTCATGAGAGTTTCCTCTAATCCTTTATTTTGCATGTTCCCCTCTCCCCTCCCCAACCCTTAGCCTTTTTTTGAGATTTCCACTCACTAGCCCAGACAGCCTTAGCCTTGACTCGGGGCCACCCCATGCTCTCACTGTCCAACTATTTAACTAACCGCAGTGAAACAGCTTTAATTTCAGCTTACTGCTCAGCCTGGCTGAATGCAGCATCGCTTGGGGGTCTTTCTGGAAAGCCGTGGTATGGGGCCCAACAGGCCAGGCAGGCAGACGAGGGAGAACAACAGCCCTGTGCAGTTAGATCTCAAAGACCCCGGAGACACATACGTCAGTCAGAGCAGCCTCCCTTAGGAGTCGTTCAGTTAGTTATGGCTCTTTTAAATGCTTCCCCGCACCTCTGCTCCATGCATGGAGGTGAGAGTTATTTGATAGCCAGTAGTAAACGGCTGGATAAAAAAAAAACCTATTAAAAATTTATCTATTTATCTCACCCTTATCTTTCTCTTAAAAATTCGAGCAGAACTTAGAAGAATGTTTAAGCTCTTTTGGAAAATATGATTTCTGCTATCTTGCCCCAAGTTGCTCACAAATCATTGTTTGAAAGTTGGAGTCTCATGTGTTTACGATGAGCTTTCTGTCGTTTGCTGGTTGCCATCTGATCTGCTTGGACTGCTCTCCATCTGAGGAATTCAAAGCATGTAATACTGTAGTATAATCACTCCTTTATCCATTTGCACACATATCTGTATTGATTAGCTATTTGGTGTATGATCAGTTTAATGAGGCTATTGTAATGCAGATGAAAAAAACACAAAGAGAACTTCCCTTTAAGTTAGTTATTATATTTTGCCCTAAAATGTGAACATACAGCTACAGCACAGACCTTATACTGACTTCTTATTGCTTACTGCAATGTGTCATTACTTTAGCCTCTCAGACCGAGTATATTAGTCACCAAATAAGCTGACATTAGCTGATCAACAATATACCTGTAACTTTTAGCCAGCGTTAATGATTAACATGCTGTTTGTCTCAGTTTAATGCAAGTTAGCAAATACCAGCAGCAGATTATTAAGTTACACAATCATTTTTAAAGCCAGCACACTATTTAAACAAGTTGGGAAATAAAATAAACACATTTTTTTCAAAAAAATCTGCAAATGCCAATCTCATAAAGTTAGCTACAAAGTTAGTAGCAAGCTTTTGTTTGATAGTTTATGCTAAGCTAAACATGATTGTTGACAACATTCACAGAACCAAGCGACTGCTGTCGACACCCTGATGGCTTGATGTGGTCGATACAGCATCTTTTATTCTGACACCGTAGATGTTGCATTTAGCGGTTCGTTTGTGTCTTGTGTAAATGGCACAGCAGCAGCAGCAGCAGCAGCAGCAGGCGTGCTGCCATGGTGTTGTTGTTGCAGCTCAAAGTCATTTGTGGCCGGGCGCACCAGATGTGTAGGGTTATGCATGAAAATAAGGGAGGGAATGACATTCAGCTCATCAGTCATTTCCTTAACGTTAATGCGCCAAAAATGAAATAAAGATTGTTCATAAGTCCCAAATTTCCAGTCCGAGTCAGGTCATAAGTCTTTTGAGGACTAGTCTGAAGTTATGTCCAAAGTTGCCGTGCGAGCAAGTGCAACTCGAGTCAGAGTTTCCAGCTCTGTCTTGAGAATTCGATGAGAATATTGATACCACTCTTAAGGTGGTGTCATCTAACTCAACAAGAAACCAAATAAGTATGTTTTCTCCAAAAAACTAACCTAATACCAGACTAAAAAAACATTTTCATTGCTCTCAATGAAAGTTTAAGATCCTTTGCACCGCTGATGATGGGTGCGGTTGGATGAGGTCAGAAGTTGGCTCTGTGGCACCTTAAACCAAAGACCACCAAAACCAAACACCACCTAAGAGTGATGTCATAGTGTACTGACACAACCAGGGGTACACTTCTACTTCGCTTAAGTTAGTTTAGAAGCGAAACCACTGGAGATCGGCAAAAAATAAGATTTAAAAAACTATTTTTTGGATAATATGGACTCGGTTTTTCGAGTAAAATGTGACTGTATAACCAATTAAATTGGCAGCCAACTAATGCTGAAAGAAGCTAAACAAAGTCAGGAAAAAAGTAAAAAAAACATCTTTATCCTGTATTTGAAGTTGTTAACAAAGTTTAAGTTAAAACAAAAAGTGAAGAGTCTATATTCCAGGAAAGGTGGATGTGTGTGTGTAAATTTTTGCTGACACAGTAGACTGTGGATTTGTCTGGATGAAGGGGAATACATTTATGGTTTTTGAGGAGTGAGGGCCCACACCAGCCACCCTAGGGTCTTGTTATCCTCTCCTATGCCTGCGCTCTTGGGGCGACTTTAATGAACACTCCTGCTGCAGCCCTCTTCTGGCTCCAGTCAGGCTATCTACAGGTCTGCCCCCCTCCTCATCCTCCACCTCCTCCCTCCCTCCCTGACTGCGCCTGCCTGTATGCCAGAGCAGGTCCTCCTACAGCAAGGAGGAAGACTACGACGGAGACAGCAAGGAGGCTAGGTGATCGAACTGAATAATTGATGTGAGGAGTTCACTTGGGAGCACCTCAAGAGTTTGTCTGAGCACATTGACCACCAAAAGTATACTTTCTCCAGTACGGATTTAGGGAGAAAGCAAGCACTACGATGGTGAATGAGTTAAACTTATATTTTATGTGACTTGCCTTATATAGAAAACTAAAAAGCAGAGATTTTCTTACTGCAAAATGCCACTGATTACTTAGTATTAAACTGACACTAGCATCAATTCAGACTATTAACGTATATAGACAGCATGGTAAGGAGTGGAACGTTCCTGTTGCCTGGACAGATAAGAGCCACTGATGTGTCTCAATTTGTGCTGAAAGGGACGAGCACCAAGTGGTGGGGCACCTCCCATTACCTCATGGATAATGGGAGTTGACAGTGTTAAACTGCCAAGAAACATGAGGCAGCGACATGATGTGAGGAAATGTTTCAGCACTATATCTCCCTTTAATGAAAAAAAGTCTCAGAAATGTTCATATAAGCTCTGCGATCATGCTCGAAGAAGCATGATTCATTTGTGAAGTCAAGTCAGAGGTGAAGCAACGACCGTTGGGAAATGTGATGTTATGGAATCTGTCACTGGTCAGTTTTTCAATGGTTTGGGGGCTCAGAAGGATTATGGACACATGTAATTTATCTCCATTTCACAAAATGATGGGTGTCCTGGAACAAGAACATTTCTTTAGATGAGGGGTTCCCAAACTCTCTCAGCTCGAGATCTAAAAGAGAAATTTTATGTCTCGGCGTAACCTTA
>JAQNCA010000005.1:6240152-6254482 GCA_029783725.1 Acanthurus tractus | reverse complement strand
AACAAAAAATCTGTGATAACTTGCATAAAAATCTACTGAGCAATAAATCGCGTAAACAGTTATTTTTTTTTGGTTTTTTTTTTTTTTTTTTTTTTTTTTTGCTGAACTGAACTGAACTTATCAGCTGAACCACCAACCTTCTCTACCCGCCACTGAACCGTCTGAATTACAGCTGGGCACCACGGCTGTATTATAGTGACGCGTTCACTTGCTTGGCTGTTATCTACTCATGGCAGTTTCCATGCAGTTTTTTAGGGAGTTGTTTATTTTTTTTTTTGTAGGTTATTTCTATTTTCAAATGCCTGGATTTGCATCTTTATCGAAATAAATCTGACCATGTTGTTTTTGTTGTTTTACACACAAGGTTGTTTGGAGTACAGCTGATCAAAAACTTGAACAAGTCCTCCAAATTAAACATCAAAATTCATTGTTTGTCCCAGTATCTTTGGTCAGTCCCTAAATGATAGGGTTAAGATTTAGAAACAACTTGATTAGGTCTTGGAGAACATCATAGTCTGGTTCAAAATGGCTACTTCATAACAATTAGGGTATCATACAATAATAACCTTTAGGTTTAAGTGGGGAAAGATGGTGGTCATTGTTATGTGATGGGCAAAAACAGTCTCTGGATCTTCTTTTACTCAGATGCTTCAGCTTGAGATGGTGAAATAAGTCACATTGTCTTTTTTTGCTTCTTGCTACTTTACGTACACTTAACAATCTGAGTAACAGCAACACTGCTGCAGGTATAAACAATACAATGTTGTACACACCAAGTTGTTTCGCCTCACAGCCACATCAAACTGCCACAGCTGCTCCGATTCCCTCAGTGGTTAAACCCCCCACCCAAGACACGGTCCAAGGGCTTATGATAGAGATCAGTGCAGGTGGGGGGGGACTCAATTAAAAAGCCAATCACTAACAGATAGACTCTATCTGTCCATCAGCACCAGTCTCCCCAGCACATTTAATTGCAGGGCAGGATTCCCTCACTAAAGGAATCATCTGTCTGCTACAGATCACAACACACCGATTTGGCCAATGTTGATGGATTGAATCTTTCAAGAGGAAGAACTGGGCTCTAGTATGTGCAATCTTACACACGTACGCTCTCTGTCTTATTCAAGGAGTTGTGAAATTCCCTGTATTACCCCTAATCAGCTGGGTTAACTGCCGGCATATTGATTGACCGCTGTACATTGATCCAGGTGGGTGTTATGGAGTGTATCATCATTGATTGCAGATAGACTGCAGTGCACTTTTTTTGGGGCTGCATTCATTTGGGTCCTCGACTGTCAGCCAAGGCCAAAGAAGAGAGAGGCAGATTATAGAGACGGGGCATCCTTAAGATGTATTGTTGAACATCTTTTGGCCCCTTTGGTAGCAGTGCATCAAACAGGGGACTACCAAACACAAACAGTCACACACAATCACACAGGTTCTTACAATAGACTAACATCTCAAGGGCACACACTTGCATGAACTGACATGCAAACTGAACCCAAACAGATGAGTGATTTTGTATATTGATAGATGTAACTGCTCACAAAAGCTAATCAAGTCAACAGGACACAGAGGTCATGCTCGTGAGTGCTAAACATCTAAAACATCTGCTGTTGCTGTTTCGCTCTGACAGGCAAGACGCGTGTGTTGGCAGTTGTGTCAAACTTCCTGTTCATGAATAAATATAAGACTAATATTAATAGGTGATGGTTGTGAGCTGAACTCCCCCTGCTGTTATTTCACCATGTCAGAAGATGACAAAATGTTCTCTCCCTTAGCGATTTCTCTTGTGGATTCAACCTTTGACCCCAGTGTCCGGCCCACGTTTGTTTACCAAAAATTGAGTTAAGGGTGTACATGGAGTGCTGGAACGTGTGTGTTTTGTGACAGTGTGTGAGTGTGAGAGAGAGAGAGAGAGAGAGAGAGAGAGCATGGAAAGTATTGTGCAACAGTCAATGACTTGAGTTTGATAGTCTAAATAGTGAACAAAAACAGAAAGAACTACGATCTAGCTTGATTGATTACAGTTTGCCAAACACCAATGAGAGTATTTTGATTTATTTTGATTTTTGCTGTGTTGCTCTGTTGAATACTTATAAGGAGCCTTATGTTCTCTGGAGTGACAGAGTTTATCTTGTGACAGAAAGAAAAATTGCTATCAAACAGCAAACAGACTTAAGGGGAGGCAGATTTCAAGATGATGTAGCCTGACCGGCAATTGGATCCAAGTTTTTTTTTTCCTCTATTTTCTAGCAATGACACCATCGCTGGAGTCACACACTTGGTGCTAACTGGAAGTTACTCATAAAACAGAGCTTGCCCCCAGATTTAACATTGCTCAACATGTTTCAGAGGCGCAAAGGTGTGTCAATGGAAAGCCTGTGTATCTGTGTTAATGTTCCCCCTTTTAACCAAGGGAGTAGCTTACTTTAGCTAAATATGGTCAGAAAACAAGAGGAAGGAGGAAAGGAAGGAAGCCAAGAAAAGAGCTGTCACAGTCAGCATTTTTCTGGATGTTATGGACCATTTTCTGAGCTGGTTTTACAGGAAGAGTTTCCCTTGACAGAATCTTTGAGGAGCTGCATCCCTTTAGCCTCAGTGCAGATGGTTTCAGCAGACCTACGTAAAGGATGCTGCATAGATCACTGTGGAGCTTTGTTTCCAGTTGTACTGTAGGTCAACTGTTAGGAAAGGAAATTGTCCATACAACATGTGGAATCCATTTGGGATTCCTGTGTGGCATTCCACAGCCTCTTTGGCTTTAACACAACCAAATGTGGGTTCATGCATCGGACCATAACTCCTCTCAATTAGCTGCTTCAACCAGGTATCAGCACGGCAACAGCATTGGTTGAGAAAGAGAGGAAAAATAATCGCAGTGAAGGGGTGAGTAGATGAGTAATAGAGGTAAACACAGCTGCTGACTTTTATTGAGTGGTGTTGGAGAGATGTAATCGGTCAAACCAGGAGGAAAAAACTCGGTAGCTGCAAAATAATTGCGCACAAATTTGATGTAACAAGTGTCAGAGTGTTGGAATGTTTTGGTTGGTCCGTCATTGTCTGTTTCTATGTGGCATGCGTTGGGGATTTGGTTGTGTCAGCACAGAGTGAGGTTAGACGGGGTTGGCGCTTCATGATGCTGCATCAAGAAGACTCTGCAAGACTAATAAACGCCAAGTGAAAACACACGTGTGCTTGTGTGTTTGCATATATGCCTGCACGCATCGCTTTGTTTGTATCAAAAGAGATAGCGGCTGAGAAAAAAAGGGCACAGGGAGAAAAGTGAAAAAAAAAGAGTACGTTTAAGTGTTTTAGCTGGGATTATTCCTATGTGACTTGTTTACAGTATATACTGTAGATGAGTCAGTGTATTGGTGCCTCTGAATGCTTGCATTGTACAGTTATTGTAAAACATCTAGGTCGATCTTTGAGAGTGCATGTGAGTGCACATGTGCTGTGATGCATGCAGTAGACAAGCTTTTGTGAGTAGCATGTACACAGCGCATATGTTGGGGGAAGGGGCATCGCTAACACACACACACACACACACACACACACAATTTAGACATACATGTTGTAACACAAGCGCTCACACATATACTCATAGAAAAACACACACACATACACCATCAGAGCCTAAGGGATATAAGGCAGTAGCCTACTCAAAGAACTCCCCATTATGGCAGGAATGTACCGTACTGTCTTCCCTTGGGGAGGGAGGAAAAGAGAGAGTATGTGGGAGGTTGGTGGTGGTGGTGGTGGTGGTGGTAGGAAGGATGCAGGTTATTGTGAGGATGCTAATCTAATGCATCGAACATCCTTGTTAGGACGTGATATAAGAGAGGGGGGGTTTTACTCTGACCCTCCACTGAGGCACATAGACAGCAGCCATAACCTTTACATGAGAGAAGCAATGACTGTGTGTCATGATTCACTCGCTTACACCTTTTAAAATATGTACTTGTGTGGTTTTATTCATAACACAGATCATCTACTATGTTTGACATTACTCCATATTGCAAAGGTGTCCTTATGTCACAGCCATTTAAGCATTCAAAAGACAAAAATCTCAATATTTTATTATTTGAATGCCGTACTGGACTGTGCCCACGATGCACCTCTTTTAGTCTGAAATGATTATGAAGCACTGCAGTGTGGTCACATCAACTTAGGACCTGTGCACTGAGAGTAAATAAGAGACGAGAACAGAGTCACTGAGTGCATTTTTTATTGATTCACTTGAGCTAACCTCTTTCTCTCTATCTGCTTCTCTCTTGTGCATGCACACGGTATCGCTCTACAGTGTGTAAACTTCACCATAAACATGTGAAGAATATTGCAGAAGTTGCCCTACTACTAAGGTTTTATCCTGCTCTGCTCAGCTTCACCTCCCCCTCCTTTGGTACAAGTAAGGTTTTTGTGTCAGAGGCTATTTTAGATGCACAGCCACTGACCCTACTGCATTTACTGAGGTGTGTGTGTGTGTGTGTCTGTGTGTGTGTGTGTGTGTGTGTGTCTGTGTGTTCTTGAGAGGTCACCCGATTATGTTGAAGCAGTAAGACCTCTGCGTATTGGCTCTTTGGGAACTGTTTTTGTAGCATCTGTTTGTGGTTCTTTGGCTCAGTCCGGCCCTCAAACAGAATATTTAACTTATTCCTTCTCCAGATTACATCTAAATGATCCTCAATTGGACACAAACGCTCCAGAATGGTGTCACAAATTGCTTTGACTTTTAAGTCGAAGCTCACTTGAGTAATGCCACCTCACTTTAGCGCTGTCACGGTCACAGCTTGTTTGGCTGTTTCTCTGCTGCATTTGAGGCACATGATGCAAGAGGATGTCAGACTCTTCTGTTTACCTCTCTCCGGAGCACTGTGGAGGAGTGTGTGTGTGTGTATGTGTGTGTGTATGAGCGTACTTCGGGTGTGTGTGTGTTAGTGTGTGTTTGTGTGTACACACTGTAGGTGTGTGTGGGTGGCTATTTGTGTTGAATGGGCATCTTTATTCTTCTTTCATGAGCAGAGCAGCAATATTGAGAGACAGAGATGTGTGTGTGTGTGTGTGTGTGTGTGTCCCCGTCTCTTAATCTAAGATAAATATGGTTCATTGTGGGTGCAGGCAGAGGTCACAAGGTTTGTGTGTGTGGTAGCCAGATTGTAGAACAGACAAGGGGCTCGGGAAGTCAGCTTTATAAGAAGTGCATTTGACACACAGATGTAGACGGAGACAAACCAGACAGCGACCGACTCTTCTTTTCGCTTTGAGTGTTTCCTCTCAGAATAAGTAGCTTCTTCATTTCCCACAGTTTCATTTGCGGAGGTGGGGAGCTTTCACAAGGACAAAAAGCCACAGAAAATTAAAACATTTGCAAAAGGTTTTCCTTTTGTCCTATTAAAAATTGATGTTTTACACGAGTTATTAAAGAAATTCAAGGTGTTGAATTTATTTTTTTTTCCTCCTAATAATTAACATTTTAAAAGAGATACCAGAGACACATCTGGTTGAAGTATTATTTCTAACGCAGCTTATATTTAACTGAGTGTGTTTGGGCTGACTTTTAAAGTGTGTGCGGTATGGGAGATATTTTCATTGTGATTCAGTTTGCTTAGCTGTGTTTCTGCCTACTGTTTGAGGACCTTTTATTAAAACTGTACATTTGTTTTCTTGTGTAAACACACTGACACACTTGTGATGCAGTGTATATTGTCTACTCAGCAAAGTGTTTCTACAAATTACTTTTATATACGTGTGTGTGTTTGTGTGTGTGTGTGTGTGTATGCGTGTGTGTGTGTGTATGCGTGTGTGTGTGTATGTGTGTGGTAAAGTGAAGGCAGTGGACTTGAGCTGCATCCGGCGACCTCATCCCGACAGGATTACTGACACAGGATCCCCCTGCCCCTGGCAGAAATAGCAAGGACCCAAGGGCAATCCAGCAGAATATGGGAACTTCCGTAGGCCTTGCTAGTGTGCAAATGTGTGTTATGTGTGTGGACATGTGTGTGTATTTTGTCTGTGTTTGTGTATTAACATGGGTATCAGCTCACTATAAATGGAGCTGGTTTCCTCCCAGGTGCTGAGCTCTTTGGTTAAAGCAAGAACACGATTTCACTGCTTTTTTTCTCTCTCACACAAACACACAGACACATGTATGACCCCCACCCCCATTTTTACCTATCTGCCTATCATTGCTACTGCTGCTATAAGGGGAATTTACAGACTGCAGACTTTATACGAAGGAACGTTTTTTTTGTATGAGGAAACTTACATAATAAGGTCATTGTGCAGGGATAAAAAACTGGCACTGCACATTGTTGCTGAGCTTGTTTCCATGTACAAATATTGTGTCAAAGCTCCTGAGCCCAGGATTATTTAGTCTTATGTGGGACCTATTCTGCATTGCACAAAATGCTCATTTTATCAAACTAAATAACTCATGCATTCTATGTAAAAATACCAGTTTAAAACCAAAGCAGTGGCCTGTAATCGATGAGAAGTCCCACTGTCTGTCTGTTTTTCTAAACTGGGTCATAAATGTGCACTTTTTTTAGATTTTCTCAAAGCAGGGTCTCACCACAATGGAGCTCGATTTGTATTCTGTCATGCAGATCAATCAGATCAATACTCCCCCTTTGCCGTCTCCATTCAGCCTGTGCAAATTGTTTTAGTGCTCATCTTAGCAGCTATCTCAGCCCTTTTCTCCTGCCTCTCTTTTGGTTTCATAAATGCTTATTTTCTTCCTGTATATAGCAGTTTTTTTTTGATAATTTTGTCGATAGTGTCCTCCTTCACGGCCCACTTTAGGAATAGTCATGCAAGGCATTTTGCATCTAAGTCTAAATCCTAGAGTTTTTTGTTGCTAGTGGCAGGATATTTAAATAAAGTCAGACCTTAGCATGTGTTCATGGTGCAGCAGAGTTTTGTGACGTCATGAAACGGCAGCAGTAGATGATTTTTAAAATTGCAGGCTACATGTCTGAGTGCAGTGGAAAGTCTTCACTTGAAGCCTGAATGGTAACAGACAGATTTTGGATAGATAGAGGATGACATTCAGTTCAAATTGATAGGACCTGATAAGCTCCCAGTGTTTTTCTGTATGTCCCAAAGATGAAAACATCCAACATAGGAGAAGTGTATTCTGTCTAATAATAGCTGCGTTCATGAAGCAAGCAGTGTTTTCCCTCTGTGGAACTGATTTTTTCTCAGAGGAAAAGGGCAGGGTGCTTTGAGGTAAAGTGCATCAGTTGAGTGCATCTGTAAGGGGTTTTTAACCCTAAAGGGAACTTTTTGTCTCATTTTTGAAAGGGTAGTAAGTGTAAACTGTGGTTTGATACCATTGTGCTGGTCGGGGAGGGGGGTTTAGAGAAGTCCATGCTTATATGTGCAGTGAGGTAGCAGCACTCTGCTCTCTTGAGCCCCGTTCAAAAATGTCCCAGAAGCATCCGAAAGACTTCACTTGCTGCTCCTGCCAAGGAAAATACGGCTTATGAAATGGAAATTCTGAGACCATTCACAGAGTGCCAGGAGTGATTAGAAAAAAAAGACCATGTCCATCTCAGTACATCCAGGAGTAAGGTCTGAAGGAAAACATGCATCCCCTCCTTGCACACACACACACATTACAAATTGCATCAACTCTGTTTACTAGGTATAAGCTGTTTGTGTTTCAGAAGTCATTAAAGGGGAACTCCAGCGATTTTATACATGAAGGTCAGTTACCTCATCATGGGGAAGTTTACTCGTTCAGTGAAAAGAGTTTCTGTATGTCCTCTTGAGGGAGTTTTGTCGAGTCTGACAGAATAAGCCCCGATGATGATGAAATCCGAGTTAGAGACAAATTTATGACAAAATATATGAGTAACAAATTAATACATTAATTTAAAGATGCAGATATGTACCAAGCAAGGAGGGTCTAACAGAAAAAGAGAAGATATTGGTTGCATTTTGGATAAAGTATGATTCAAACTGATGAAGTCTTAATCATGTAAGTCACTGTGAGTGCACAACTGTATAGACATTTTAGACAACGTAAGAGTTCATTTCAAGTTTTTCTCTGAACAAAGGAAGAAAACATGCTGTGGGACCTCAAGTCAGACATTTTTTGAGATTTTCACTTCCTCCTTTTTTAGAAAAGTTGGTTTGAACTTTAAAAGACCCAGCCAGCGTATCTCAGTATACAAGTTGTAAAACTTTAACTTTGTGCTTTTTGAAGATGATTATTACCCACTTTTGAACACACAAACACACACATTCACACATGCTTGAAACACACCACCATCCTTTCCATTTTAACTACATATAGCTCTTGCAGTTTTTTGTTGTATAACAAACTAAATAAATATGGTGTAAATCAATAAAGATCACAAGAACATGGTCCTGAAAACTTTGTGAATTAGCATTTGGTAAGGCTGTCTGTATATGCAGACCAGCTGGTTGAGACTACCAGTTTGGTTTTATGCTGTGGGGTGACAGTTCTAAATAAATCCAAATATTACATGCTACTTTTTATCCAAAAATCGCACACTTCTTTGTCATAATATCCTCTGTATAGTAAAAACAATATGAAAAATGTAGAACCTGGTTTTGTTTAAATATTAAGTTTGTGGGTTTTGGCTCCTCAGGGCAGCACTGACCTCCGTGGGTTGAAGGTTAAAGTCTGTTGAACCTTTGACCAAACCAGGCGCAGTTATTTGCCTGGTTGCAGTTACTCTAAGTAGTGAATCTGCAGGGAACTATGTGAATGGGCTCTCAGGAGCAGAATGAGGCCAACAAGATGAGGTCATGAGCAGACAGAATTTAACATGAAGCAGACTGAGGTTGAGGTCGAAAATCGGCTGTGATTCAGCTGTGGCACTATTGTGTCTGTTGCAACACACGAGGATTTTTAGCAAACATATATTAGACCTTTAATTTCCAGGGTGTTCAAAAGTGTCACCCGCCAATTCTCTCTTTCTACCGAGCATTTTCTTTGTTACCTGTCTAATGAGCGTGTTGTGAACATAGTCAACTCACCGCTTTTTCTAAAAGTTGTTATACTGAGTGACTCAAATGAGAGGAAGTGGAGGATTGTGGGGGTGAGCTAACAGTTGTAGGCTGGTTATCAGGCTGGCGTGTCACACTGGGGTGTCCAGGGGCACAGAAGAGGGAAGTGAGTTGCAACAGAGGCCGGCGGCACATCATACAGATAAAACACAGGAAATGCTCATCTCACATCACCTACAGCTCTGTCCTTTTTTTTTTTTTCCTGTGCATTAGCACAAACAGCGCTGGTTAGTTTTTATTTGCAACGTTTGACATGTTTTTTTTCCTCTCTGTTTACCTCCGTTGCTCCCCCCCTCCCCTCCTCCTCTTCTCTTTGGTGGAGGACCGGGTGGGAGGGGGTCTGTTGGCATTCTTGCACCGTGTGCTTTGCGCTCGACCAGGCCTTGGCTCGGGTCCATATCCCCTCTCTACCCTCTCTCGCTTCTCTGACTCCCACCCCTCCTCCTCCTCCTCCTTCCCACTAAACACCCCCACCCCCACCCCCCCAACCTCTTCAACTCCCCTTGGTTGCTTCCCTAACCGCTGCTCCTGCCAGCAACTCTGTGCTCTGCAACAATTCTCCACCCTCGCTCGCTCCTCTTGCTATCACCTTTCTTAGCACCTCCTCGTATGTCTCCTATATTTCATTGCCCTCTTTCCTTCCTCTCACCCTTTTCCATTTCTCTTCCACTGCCGCCCGTGGCAGCAGGTCCAGCTTCTGTGACACAGATGCACCCAGTTGCTCTGGGCGTACGACATGGGAACGAAGCATTGGCAGGGGCCGTCTGCTGCGCTGTGTTTCAGGGTGTGTGATGCTCGCATGTACGTATGCGCACAAATATGTGCACATCGGAGATTAAGACGAGAGTGAAAACAGAGATGGTACAAAAGGCCAGACACTAAATCTGGTTTCGAGAATTTGCTTAAGCTTAATTTTCACTTTAACGAAAAATGTGTTTCATTTCTGAACGAGTAAACACCCAGAGACAGTTCTGCATGTGCTGAGAGAACATGAACATGAACTGACAGCTAAGATAAAGCTAAGACACGCGTCATGAATGAGACCTGCACTGGCTGATTGGTTTTGTTGGCTTGTTAGAATTTTTACAGGTTGTCCCTATAAAAACGTTCTGGGTTTATGTGTTTTGTGTGTAAATGTGTGGACATATGCACATGTGTGTGTATAGGAATGGATGATGTCACTGGGGTTTGAGGTCAACATATGGTGTAAAAGGTCCAGGCTCTCTAGGGAGGTTCGTCACCTCTAATTGATCCAGCCAGTCTGTTCGACGTTTGCCCGCACTTTTTCCTTCCACCTCTCATAGTTGCTATCACTTCCATCAGCACAAACACCGACAGCCATCAGCGAACTTGGAAATAGTGGACCTGAGGTCATAAATGTGGCTGTGTGGTGGGAGTTTCAGTCCATACTTTGAAATGCATTAACAGACACACACATTAGCATAAGCGCGAGAGCGACGAGGGCAGCAGACAATGGAATATGTATATTTCTATATTCCAAGCAATTTTGCTGCAAAGACTGGCCTCAATCTTCACCTGCTCCCTCTACCTTTTTTATTTTATATATTTTTTTATTTTAGGGATTTAGGTGGGGACAGGAGGGCGGGTGGGGGGGAGAGAAATGAGATGCCTCAACACTCCACTGCCCTTCTCTCTCCATCCAACTCCCCCACACACCTGGGATGGCCATTTCATTTCAGAGTGCAGCAAATGGAAAGGTGATCTTAATCTACCCTGTTTCCCTCAACCCCCCCCCCCCCGTCTCTCCATCTCCCACACACAGAGCCTCACACCACTGATGGACAGCGCACTGCTGGTCGCCTAAGCCTGCCGCCAGCAGACCAAATTTAGTGATAGAGAATACTGGATACACATGGGTTTATTACCTTGAACTAATTCTCTTCATTTCAAAGTGGATCTTTTTTTTCGTATTGTTATCTTTTTGTTTTCGGGATCCTAAAGTGCTAACTGGCAGACCTGATCCTTTCATGGTAGCAAAGGCAGTTGACTTCGGTCAAAGTATTTTCGACATGACCTCTTCAATAGACAACACCCCTCTGTTAGCTCATTACTCAGTGTTAGGTATCTCTCACTGCTGTTAGCTCTTTAACCATTATACTCACAAGCAGAGGTATGCAATGGTTATTGATTTCCTATGAATAGCCTGCTGCAGGACACTTCATTAGGAAGGTGATCACAAAGCACTGGATTAACTGGACTCTGAGCACGTAGAGAAAAGGTTGCTGCCTTTAAGAGATGTGTTTTTGAATTTATTTTTTTCAGTAACAATGGGCGATAAAATTGCATGTCAGTATAAATAAGTTTGGAAGGTGTCAACTTCTTAGAGGTTCACAAACGATGCTTTTGAAAAAAGTGAATTTATCGGAAAAAGATGTTATTTTTTTCTCTGAGAAGGCAAAGATGCCAGAACGATGGTCATCTTGAGGAAAACAAACCTCACTTTCTGTCTCTTGTGGTGCACTCCTCTCTCTTCTTCATGGCTTGAGGCTGGACTGAGGCTGCAGCTCCACCCGCCCAGCCGTTACCATGGCAACGCTATCTGGGCCTACCAAGACCTGAAGCCGAAGGACATCCTGGACAACAATACAATAGCAGCACAGCCAGGGTACCTGAGGGACTTAGACCTGAGAGGCGAGATCTGGGGGGTTGCAGATTGAGAGAGTAAATCCTGCCTCTTTCTCTACCTCCCTCACACACAAACACAGTCAGGATTAGCTTTTCTCTCCTGAATTTAGGAGGTAATGGAACAATACCTGCCATTAAATGAATTTTATGTTGCAGTATTGATTTAAATCTTTAAAAAGAGATGCTTTTGATAACTATCTTGAGTGGATTTTCCGGCAAGTAAAAAGATGTCATTATTGGACATGCCACATACTGTAGATGTGGTGTTATATCTGAGATGGACGGTATAGTTAAATGTTCAGGCAACCAGCTGCAAAGAAAGAGTCTATAATAGCTGAGCTTTTTGTCTCAGCACCGAAGTTGTCATAATGGCTGCGGTGCTGCTCGGTGCAATGATTGGGCCACACGTCCTGCTGCTGGTGCCAGCAGTGAAGAGTAATAGAGATGTTTAAAGTGTATTTGCCGTGCTTGCATTCCTCAATGTACTGCTGCTAAAATAATAAGAGGGAGGGTTACCTCAGGTCGGCCCCAGCTGAGGGATACGGAACATGCATTGTTGTCATTGGCTCCATCTGAGTATCCCTCTTAAAGCCACAGCGCGGAGCTGAGGAGCTGAGCGCTGCCCGCTTTGCAGAGGCACAGATCATTTCGGCTGCAGAGCGATGGCCGAATGTATAGATGCACTAAGAAGTGTGTTTCTGTGTGTGTTTGCATGAGCTTCATTGTGGTATAATATTACCTGCATCCTTATGAATCTATAAAATATCTTTAAAAGTGTCAAATATGTCATATTTTCACTTTTCCATCATCATGTATCAGTCATTGCTCTATTTTGTTCATGGTTAGAGTGGAAGAATCGTCTGGTTGTGCTGTTGCCGCTGCTGTTCAGTAACTGTATATCAAAGCAAGTATTTGTATTCCATTGAAGTGTTAAGAGGATTTTATTCAGCGTTATGAAGTGTTATTAGCCCTGCAGCAGCCCACCAGGCAATTGAAAATCTTTATTATGAAGAAGAGGGAGCCGTGCTGTGCGCCGACTGAGTTTACACAGTTTGTGTGCATCTTTTGTCTGTCAGCTTCTGATGGTTTTAAAACATGAATCTGTGTCTATTTAAAATGTGTTTATTTCTCAGTGGGTGCACAACATTGTTGATGTCCATGTGTGAATAACTGAGTGTGGGACCTGCTTAGTCATGCTAAAACACCCGTCTTACACCTCCTCTGTATCCCTTCACAGGCAGCCTAAGAAACAGGATGTTAATGCTTGACGGAATGCCTGCAGTCCGAGTCAAAGCTGAGCCCCTGGAATCGGAACAAGGGGTAAGAGAGCAGTTGTTTTCCAGACAAACCCCCCCCCCCTTCCACTTGCCTTTTTTTTTCCTGCTTTCCTTTCCGTCTTTCCTTCTTTCCTCCTCCCGGCAATGGGCCGATAATCACTCCCAGGCCTATGCAAGTGAGTTAGACAGTGAGTGAGCGTGGGGGCTGATAGGAGTGTTCGGAGAGCATGGTAGTAAGCAGGAAGAGGAGAGAAGAACCAAGAAGAGGAGGACAGACACAGCTGGAGCAGGAATGCATCGGGGTGTTTTTCGGGGAGGTGACGGGGGCCAGTGGAGAGTCTGTGCTGGCTAAGGGTGATTGCGCAGATGTCGTCGTTGCTCCAAGGAGGAGGATCACATGGGAAACTCTAAATCTTATCTACTGTATCTCTGTGTCTTCCTGCCCCTTTACATCCCCAAGTTACCCCCTCATCCTCCCATAGCCTTCTGTCTCACAAACACACATTAGTTTTCCCTCTTGCACAAATATGCAAACAAACACTATACTGTTCTCCTTCAGAGCTTCTCATAGCTCCATCTCTTCCTTCCTCTGTCACCTCTATGTTGTTTCCATCTCTCTTGTGATTTATCACAGAGGAGAAATTAATTGTCACTCCAAAAACTGAGCTTAGTTACCTCTGCCACGGAGGTTATGTTTTCAGTATGGTTTGTTTGTCTGATGTCAGCAGGATCAAAAGCTACAGGCCCGGTTGTCATGAGCCTTGGTGGAGCAGTGTACCATGGGTCAAAAAAGAACAGATCAATTTTGGAGGGAATACAAATCATGGGGCGGATACACTTTTTTTTTATTAAGATGGTGAGATATGGCACGAGGCCTTAGCAGAGTAAATGCCCTAAAAAAAAATACATGTCTAAACCTCCAGTAGATAGTAGTAGTAGTTCACCGGGGAAAAACAAAGCGAAAGGTAGAACCTGATGACAATTCACATATACAGGTAGAAATAATCCTCTGGGATTGCCCACATGTGTAGTTTTCAAACTTTATTAACAAAGCATTCATTGTGGAGCACTTAAGGACAGTGTCAAACTAAGTAAAATGTAGCAAAAACACACACATAATGCAACTAAATGTACTCTTTCTGGCCTTCATATGTGAATTATCTGTAAAAATTTCCACCAAAGATATGAAGACAAAAATGCTTAAACTATGCTAATATAGGCATCTCAGCTAGGCGACCATACTTTGATATAATTATAATGGTTATGGAAATGAATCTAGAGGTTGCTATTGCTATTGCTTTGCTAACCTAGCTTGATCACCGCTAACACCAAAGCTAGCAAGCTTGTAAGCTAGCTCCTCTGCTT
>JAQNCA010000005.1:6219206-6240052 GCA_029783725.1 Acanthurus tractus | reverse complement strand
TTGCTATTGCTTTGCTAACCTAGCTTGATCACCGCTAACACCAAAGCTAGCAAGCTTGTAAGCTAGCTCCTCTGCTTTAAAGGTGTAACTTGAAACCTGTTATTTAATCTTGCACAGATTTTAGAGTTTTTTTTATGTTATGTGTCATATGTACGCCCTCAAAATCACAACCGACTTTGTTAGAATCAGATCATTTAAATCTTAATAGCAGAGTTATTCCACTGCGTAAAGCAATGAAAATGCGCTTTGCTGCCGCTAAGTGGCAATAACGTTTGTGAGTTCGCCTGATGTATGTTTTCCCTCAGTGAGTGCAAAGTGGGGTTGGAGTGACAAAGGCGTGCCCTTCCTCTTCATAAACAACATTAGTTAAAAGATGAAAGAATTAACAAAGCAACGTGATTTTCTGTCTCTCTCAGCAGACGTAAAGCTTGACCGTTCATAGTCACTGCACCTTTTGAACCATTTAAAAGATGTTAAAGTAAATCTTGAACCACCAATGCTACATTGACAATATTATGTCGCCTCTCTGCTGCCACCAGGTGGCCAGATTCTTTATTAGCTTGCAATTATTTTGTTTCAAAAATAGCACAATCCGCCATCGTTTTCTAATGACATGTTGCTGTGGAAGAATGATTCAAGCACAACTTGCCTCAAAGCAGGCAAAGTGGAAGGTGTCAAGCAGTGCAAGGTGCTGCGTTCAAATAGCAGGGTCTCCTGGACATAGGGTTGCCAACCGTCCCTAAAAAACGGAATCATACTATATTTGGAAACAAAAGTATGGGTACCGTATTTTTATGTCATTGAGTTGGCAACCCTACTCCTTTCTAATGTTGCATTGAAGTGAAAATGTGTCTTAATCTTCTCTACATGTGTGTAATTTTTGATATCAGGAGGTGTGTATATAAATTGGTAGGCTTTTAGCTTAGTGAGGTCATGACTTTCCTTCCCAGGGCCTGGCTAGCTTGATCTCGTCAGTATTGTTCAGTTTGAAATGGGTGAATTTACAATTTGTGGGTTCCAGAAAGCCCTATTTTCTGTGGGCTCTTGCATTTTTGTGAGTCCTCGGCAACTAAACTTGGAAGTCCATCTTTCTTCCTCTTCCTCCTGAAGAAAGTGGCAACATAAATGTGTTAGCTACAGAACAACAACGCCTCCTGGTGTAATGTCAATGGGTCACTGCTTCTCTTAGCCTGACACACTTATACCTCCAAGACACTTATCATAGCAAAAGAAAAGTGGACTACTCACCTTGGTGGAGGTCTATGCTCTCTGGTCGTCCATCTATCTGTCAGATGTTTTGTCTTTGATGAGTTTCTTTATTCAGAGGGTCACATTTCACTATTCACTATCCCTTTTGAGTATTACATTGAATCAGACTGAACATATTGACCATTTTTGGAATAATGGAGTACCTCATGCAGGGTTTTCATGGCCCACATACAGTATCAGTGCTCTCTGGTCCAGCATACCTAGAAATGAAGTGGTCTTGTTATGGAGAAGCTGTTGCTAGGTTACAAGGGCTTTGTGTTGCTGCCACAGCTGTGTGTGCAGTGGGCGCAGGCCACTTAATATTTGTAATTATGATGAATTAGTGTTCAGTTATTATTGATTTCCATTCATAACATATCAATAATATCTTGTTCCCCTAATAAATCACAGAGAGCACTTTGTGGGGTGAGAGCTAAATCATTTCTGTTGACTTCAACCCGTGTGTGTTAGACAATGATGGGAACCGAGAACCCAGCTGCTGATAACCCATCAGGATATCTCAAGTCTTGTATAGTGCAGGAGTTTTGTATTGATAATAATTGAATCTGTCTGTCCACTTCTGAGGGACTTGACAGAGAGGCAGCAGGTGGTTGCTTTCTGGGTGTCCTGCTCTCAGCTGTGTCTCATGGGTTTCAGAGCCGTGCTCCTGTGTTGCTACCTAAAAGCCGCAGTTTGAAGTCGTCCTCCATACGTGTAGTGATGTCAGTCACAGACAGGATGTGAGCACTGGAGCCCACACAGCTTTGAAGTGCACTGAGATCAAATCTCGCCCTAGCAGACTGCGCTTTGCTTTAGACGGCACAGACACAGACAGACAGTTTAGGCTGCTGCAGAAATGTGGTCTTCATTTGGGTGGCGGGGGGCCAAGGGCTTGCTGGAAATGGTCTCCCTCGTTAGACAATTCACCCGCAAGGGGCTGGAAAATCTGCCCTGCTAACCAGTATCCCCTAATAAAGACAATGGCATGTGGACAGAGGCAGGCAGGCGGGTCGAGCATATCTTTATATGTGTGTCAGCTTGTGTGAGTATGAGTAGGTTTGAGCGCATACACGTATTTGTATCTGTCAGAATGAAAGTGGGGGTGGCTTACGTAAGTTTTCCATTTGTGCTGGTTTAGATGTGTCTCAGAATCTAACCCAGAAAATGCAAATAACTTTCTGTTTTTCACTTTTCTGTTACACTAAACACTCTGTTGTTTTGAACTTTCCACACTAGTGTTCCCCTCCTGCCACACAGGATTGGCCAATTGTACAAGGTTGTCAGCAACTAAATTTATTCCAAACTGTCATGATCTTAAAAACTCCTCCAGCAAACAGAAAGGCTACAGTGAAAGTTAACCAAACACATTTGGAAACAGTGATAGCACATTGTATTTTATACAAATAAAAAAGTGGAGTCGTACTTGGACTAACATTCTTGGTGGGCCGTCACTCTTTCAAAAAGGCAAGTCTTAATGAATTTAAACAAATGCCTAATTAGCTTAGCTTTACTTAAACACAGCCGGTATCCCTGAGAATAAGCTATGATGGAAATGGCATCCATTAATGTTAATGTCTGCACTGCTCCACTTGATTGACAAGCTGACAACCTGTGATCCAGATGTTTTTTACAGTAGCCAACAGTCTTGACCCTGTTGTTTTTCCATCCATGCATCAAGTCCAAATTGCTTCCTCATATAACTTTACAAATGTTTTGGTGTTATGACTTAACTTTTCATCGGAGCTGGCTTGTTTTTCTCCGTTTGTTGTCAGCAAAAAAAACAACTGTAATAAATATACTCACATAGGGAAAGAGGACGTGCAGTTGTTCAGAAATGAGTACAGAAAGATACATTATGAATTGATAGTAACAGATCATTACAGGTCAATTGTTACTTTTAGCTTAAATCAGATGGCCACTCGTTTTTTCCAGTTACAGCCCTTTTTTGGATGCCTGGTTTTTAACCATTTTTGAAACAGTCTGCAAAGTAAAATAGCATTTTCGACCATCAGAGGGGGCTGCTCATTTCAGCAGCTTAATTCATTCTTCTTCCTTTAGTTTTTGAGACAGCTGGTATGACGAACTCAGCAAGAAACAAGTGTCATGTGAATATGAATAGAAATTTTGCAACATTGACTTGTGACTTTTTATGTGACTTTTAATCCATGTAGAGTGCAGAGGGAAGAGGTTGAAAGGTAAAGATATGATTACAGAGCTTTTCAGTTCGCAACCCCAATAATATTATTGGGTAAAATGCAAAAATTAGGCTAGCAATTGGAATCTGTTTACCAAAGTATTTTATTTAACAGTAAACTACTAGTTATTAGGCTTGAGAGGAAGGACAAGAAGTAAAAATTCAATAAGAAATTCAATTTAGTCTACATTTACTCAAGCCTTGAACAATTTGAGGATACTTACAATTTGCTTAGGTCTTGTCCCTGTCTATTTCTACTTTACTACTTTTCAGGGAGGAATATTGTCATCTACTTTTTACTTCACTTCTTTTATCTGACTTTAGCTTTAGTTACTGTTTAAATAAATCCCATGATCCCACAGCACTACTTGATATCATCAAACTACATCTAGAACTTTCATTGTTTAATGGACAGACCTCTGGAGACAGAAATGATGTATTGTACATTTAAGTAATACTTTTAATTCAGACATGAGTATTTTTACAGCGGGCATTAGTGTTTTTACTTTAGTAAAAAAAGGAGCTAAATACCTCTTCAAACTGCTGAAATTAAAGAAATTAAAAGAGCTAAGTGAAGAGAGTGTAGGAAGATGAGGTGGAAAGGTGAAAAGATGAAAAGGGTTGAGTGACAAAAAGAGAGTAAAGAAGGGCAGACAGTGAGGTACAGTAGTTTTTTGAAGAAACTATTGTAATTTGACCCATTATCTTTACTAAGCGTTCCTTAGTTAAACATATTTCACTCACCAAAGTATCACAATGGTAGCACTGCAGAAGGTTAAATTTGATGCCTTGCTCTCAACTAGCTCTTAGTGAGGTGGCCTAATGATAACATCTGTAAAACTAATTGGAACACAGTCTTCACAGTTCACACAAGTCAGTGTGGTGTGAGACTATTTTGTTTAACTTTTGTGGTCAAAATAGCTGCTGTTCTGCAAAAATTACACAGACTCTTGTCAATGACATGTCTTTTTTTTCACTTTTTCACTAGTTTCATAAAAGCAACAAGACATTCAAATAAATGTAATGTGTTTTGTTACGATGATAGTACCACATTTTAGTTGTTCAAGTGCCAGCGAGCATAACAGCTAACAGTTGTCTTTTAAGCCGTTAGCCTCATTATAATCACATCCCACATGTATAACATTTCTGTTTGGCTTTTTTATGCTTTTAATGAAAGCTTGTACAAGCAACAAAATAAATCAACATCCAATCATATACATTCATAAATATAATGATTTAAATTGTAGGCCGGACAATTTTGATGTTAAAATTTGACTGAAAACAAAAATATGATTACTACATTTACAGATATTTCTCTAAAAGAAGTTTAAAAAAGAAGAAAATTTAGGAAGAGTAAAGGAAAAAGTTGAAGTGTTACTCTCTGGTGAACAAACTACATGTTGATGATAAATAAATGACATACATGCTCATGCTGATAGATCTTCAATAAGTGAATGTTGGCCCAAGGCTTTTAGACTGAATTTAATTGCATGAACAAGTGTGTATATCTGCCACTTCATCTTTAAATATGACTAATCCGGGTTCATCATTAAGCTAGGTTTTATGACTAGCAAGTTCCTTTCTTGTCTCACTGAGTCAGTGTTGGATTCAATTGGAAAATTTTTCCAAAACTTCACTGCAAGAGTATAATCTTTACTAAATGGTAGGGTGTGTATATATTGATAACTCTCCAGCTTAGCCAGGTCACAGTTTTCTTCTTCTTCATTTAGCTGCCTTTGCAGACCAACACCATCGACTCCTGCAGGAGCTGTGGTTCACTGTCCAGCTGATCAGCCTGCTCTTCGTCGTTCTTGTTTACTTTTAAAAGGGTGATCCTCTGAGATATGAGGTGGTGGATGAAACAAAACTCTGTGTTTCAGTCTTTTTATCTGCAAAGGTGTCTTGTTGCGAGGCATCCTATGTGTTTGCACTTTCTCTCTAACTCAAACCCGGAAGTCCTTCTTTCTTCCTCTTCCCCCTCTCTCCTCAAGGGGAAGCTGGCAACTTAAACGGTCAGAGCCACAACACAACAACGCCCTCTTGTGTAACGTCCCCATGAAACATCATTGAAAAGCAATCAGATTACTCTCATAGTTGGCACATGCATATTTTCATCAGCTTCCTCTGTAAAATCTGACTTCATTTAGTGGCAGTGAGAACTGGCAATACTGCAGAACTTTAGTGGCCAACTAGACTCCAAGAGCCCTTACTGAGTAAGACAAGATTTCCAAAACACTGAGATCAGCCTCAATGGGTCTAATGACTTCAAAGCCTTCGGGCAGTATAGCTCCAGGCAGTCCCTGACACTTACATCCTATACAGAACATGCAAACAGAGAGAGCATGTGGAAAAGCAGCTTGATGATAGCCTGAGGGTCTGTCAAGAAAAGCTCCACTGAGTTGATGCGGGAGGAGTCGATGCAAGAGAGGCAAATGACACTTGACATCCCAAATGCACATATTATGAATTAAGAGACATTTCTTTTGAAATGTTCCTAAGATAAAGCTTTGGAGCTCTGGAATAGCAACAGTATATAGATAGTTAGATAGCAGATATGTAGCCAGGAACAAAATCAAACACAATGCTTAGATAGCGAGGTATCTTGATATGTTTTGGTCAGAGAGGGATATTCTTTAAACTCTGTGACAACGCTTTAAAATCCCCTGTTTAGCATTTCTAAGCACAGTACATAACTGTTTATTGAAATGTTTTTCAACAGCTAGAATTCATCCTGCAGGCATCCATTAGCCTATAAGACAATGCAGGAGAGAAAAGAAATGAATAATTTGACATTTTAGCTGCATGAACTACATTATAAATCATTTAACTGCATGTTTGTTTGCTTCTGTTGAATGCTAAATGTTAGCAACTCTGTGAATACGAAGGGTCAGCGGTGACTCTGATTAACAGAAAGGAAATCCTTTGCTAACAGTGAGCACAGCTAATTATTTCTCTGCAAACTCCATGTCACATGATTGTGTTTGTTACGAGTCTCACACATAACAGTTATTACTTAATCCCTCTAAGGGACGTGACTTATGAACGGACAAAACAGCCACCATTTGCAACTCAAAAGTGGAACACTGTGTTCATTCAGGCAGAGCAGTGAAGTAGAGGTTGCATCAGCTGATCAGCACCAGCTGCTTCATTCATGTTTTGACAGCAGTGGGTTCATACCTGTTTGGCTATCAGCTGATTATACAAGTCCAATCATATTCCTACAGGTGTGCAAACTAGTTATTACAACTTTACTCCTTATAAGATCCTCATGCTGTTTGCTTACTCTTCCACCCCATCCTCTGCTTGTTGAGTTAAAGCTTTAGACTTTGCTGTCTAACAATCTTGCACGTATGTCTTTATTAGGGGGAGTTAGCTCTCCTTGGACAACTCTTGCTTCCCCTCAAAGCGCAGAGACTTTTCTGCCAAATATAACTTTACAACTATTGGCTATAAATGGTCAGTTCCTTGAGGGAAGTGCCCTTGACTGAGCTCTACTACTAGAAAGAAACTTAAGGAGGTTTTACTAGGAAGGCACAGAGGTTGTTTTCATCACAGAAAAACAAGATTAATCATCCCATCCATTTTTTTTTTTTTCACAAAAACTGGGGTTAAGTCTTTTTTATTTGTGCTCTCTAAAGCTGTTAATATTGTTAAATCAAAACAACTTAAAATCCTCTTTCCTCAAAGCATTATTATATACATAAAGCTGTGTAAAACCCCAGTAAAATGCCTGCTGGGTGGGATGATGAAGCACACCATAATATACTTTGACCCTTGACCTGACACCCCTGACCCAAAGATGAACCCCACCAAGGTCCGGACGTCATCGATGGCATTTTTCATGGCTTGGGTTTGTTTTCCTAGTGAGGAGGAGTCACACAGGGAGAAGCACATTTTGATTCATGGGGTTGTAACATTTCATGTAGGCTGAAAACAACTATACAAGTCTGGAATAAAAATAGAAGAATAGTCCATAAAATGACACACTCACATACACACACTCACTCACACAAACACACACACACACACACACACACACACACACACACACACAGACCACTCAGAAAAATTCGTAATTCACCACAGATCTGTTGCAGCCAGCATTACTTAAGAGGAAAGAAATGTGAGTCTCAAAAACAAAAGCAACGAAGAAGATTGAAGGCACAGAGCATTTTTCATCTCAGTTGCAGCTGCAAGTTTTTCCCTTTACTTTAATGAGCTTTTCCTGTATGATTAGTAAAAATCCTGCATGTGTTCGCTCCCTGATCGCCCTTACTGTGACTCAGCCTCTGAAAGGCTCCACTGTGAGGATCAACACCGCTCACCACACACTCTAGCACTCCTCCCACATTGAAAAGTCTAGATCTGCTACATTACACGTAACATGCTTCATTTGACATTATAACACAAATTGTGATAATAAAGAAGCCCCAAAGCATGGGAGTCCAGAGAAACAAAACTGCTAGTAGCAGGGCCAGTGTCGTTTTTCAACTGTGTATGTTCTTCATTATCTTTTCCAAGTAAACAGGTTCCTGAAACTTGTGCAGACAGATGGAGTGGTTGTGTTACAGTCTGCTTGGTGTTAAGTGAAAGATGTGTTGAGGGATACACTGAGCCACCAGCGTTGGCCTTAGGAGGCCCATCGCTGAGAGACAGAGGGAGACGGTCAGGAAATTGAGCCCATATGATGTTTTTCCACCGTCACAAAGGAGATTTAGGAGAGATACACGGGGGAGCCAAGAGAGCTACAGTTCTGTGGGAGTGATGGAAAACAGGAGGAAAAGAGTGAGAGAGCAACCCACGCTCAGAGAAAAGAAAGGGAGAAAGTATACGGCAAGTGTGAGTCGCTATCTTTGCTCTTCGGCGTTTCATCTGAAAATGACATCATGCTAAGAGGGCACCTCACGGGAGGAGTCAAACACTTGAATGAATATGAGAAATGAATTGCTCCTTTTGCAATAAATGTTGCTGTATATAGCTTTCTAATATATCTTTCTCATGCAGTTTTATTCTCCTTGAGGCTAAATACTTGCATAAAAACAAAAGTCCTCATCTGGAATTTATTAATATATCAATTTCTGGCCATTAATAGATTAATTGTAGACAGATTGTCTCACTTATTTCTTTCTTCCCTGTTGTATGTGTGTCTCTACTGCATTTTTTTGGCATCAAGATGACAAAAATTAATCAGTGGAGGAAAGATCTAATGTTCATTCTTCTTTTTCTCCCGCAGTCACCTAAAGTGCGCCCTTATTCTGCGATGGACGGTGTCCCCTTCTTCCTCAGCAGAGTTAAAGCCGAACCTCCAGAGGACCTGCTCGCTCACGACCTGCACTTCCACACGCAGACCGAGCCTGTCGACCTGTCAATCAACAAACCCCGCCCCTCATCTTCATCCACCACCCCTACAACCACCTCATCATCATCCCCTCTCAGATCCGCTTTCTCCCCGTCTTCTTTATCGTCGTCATCCTCCTCCTCCTCCTCTCCATCGGTTATCACCTCAGCCTCATCGGTGCTCACGCCAGGCCCTCTGGTTCCCCCTGGAACCGGGGTGAGAGGTCAGCCGTATTTGCACATCCTGCACTCTGTGCCGCCGCCTCCATCCAGCCCTCTGAGCCTGCAGGGAGCAGGGAAGCTGACCAGCCATGTACACCGCATCCCAGTTGTGGTGCAGTCACTGCCCCTCATGTACACCACTGCCGTTCGATCACCCTCCAGCCTCATGCTACCTCTGCTGGACGAGGTCAAAAGCCAGGGCAAAGGTAAGACAATGCTCCCTGAATTTACTCCATATTCATATGGAAGACTTGAGCCCTTTGGGATATCTGTTCAACTTTTGTTAATTCCAGTGAAAAATTCTGTAATTTTAAAGATGCTCTGGTAATTATTTAGGTGTTGATAGAAACTGAAAAGAAAATGGTGATACATTGTGATTGCGTTACTCCCTCATGATTGTTATTAGTTTTACATAGCACATTACCCGTCTGATGTGTCTCCAATTTTGATAGAAAGTTTCTCCACCTACTGAGCAACATTAGTCAGGAATCAATTATCTCACCAAAAAAAAATTCACCTAAATCAGTTGGGTTGAATGTTTTAATTATCAGTTGTCAACCCTCACAATACACATCAACAGTATTCTTGCTGATGAGTGCTTAAAAGACTCCCAAAATAGAGGAAGATGTGCAAAAAGAAAAAGAATACTTACTTTGTCACACACAATCATAATCAGTGCACTGAAGTGAAACTGGTTCTCTGCATTTATCCATCCCTGAGGAGCAGTGGGTAGCTTTCGTATAGCACCCGGGGGACCAACTCCAGCTCTAAGCCCATGCCATGGTCAGGGACTCTGACAGGGAAAATAATCTATATGTACATGTTTTTGATGGTGTAGAAAACCAAAGCACCCAGAGGAAACCCACCCATGCAAAGGGGGAACATGCAAAATCCAAACAGAGAAGCTCTGCCCCAGCTGTGAAACAAACCCAGGAAGTGACAGTGTTAACCACTAAGCCACCATTCTGACATGAAAAACTTTCACACTTTTATGGGAACCCTTTCCATAAATACAATAAACAAAATGTTTAATACATGATCAGGCAGTTTCTGCTTCTGACAAAAGAAATTTCAAAGATGAGTCCGTGCTGGTATCTGACAGTGAAGTAGCTGTGATACCTGTGTGGTGCAACTTGAGATATCCCATTGACAAGCTGTTTATGGTGGTATATTTGTACGCCCGGATGCCCTACTGTCTTTAGTCAAAGAACTTACAGATATAACCCTGTGAGAACTGACAGTGTGTGTACATTTGTTCAGAGACGGTGCCTCAGGCAGTAATGCGTGCACTTCAGAGTGAGAATGGGGTGTAAAGAGTGAAAGACTCACATTTTAAACTGAGAGCTTTTTCCTCTGGTGCAGGTTACCACAGCCACACCTGTTGTTACCTTTCTTGCTGTCGAGAAGCAAATAACCAGGGCAGTTTGAGCTTAAGACCTTGCTGGCTTGGCCTGGACTGTGATGTTGGTTTTCTCTCTGGGTGTGGTTTTACTGCCAACCACTGGGAGTGAGCCCACACTAGGTGTTTCTGTCCTACTCTGAGCCGGACACAGGGCAACTGTTGGTTGTAAAAGAGATTGCCTCTTGACGCTCCCTGCAGGATGGACGGACACAGTTAACTTGTTCTGTACCTAAAAGCAAACAAACAGAGATGTGTAATTAGGGCACTGGCTCTCACAGACACTTGGTCGGCTGGGTGGGGTGGTCTCCGTAGAGATTGGCGTCCTAAACATTGGACGTCTGCTCCCGAAGAGAGGAGAGGGAAAAAGGAAGGACAGGAAAAACAAGCCTTGCATAAGAGGGTGTGGATGGATATTGAAGATGGGTGGCACTTACGTAAACACATGCACACACATATACACACATCAGTCCACCATCAGCTCTGCCCAGCTCTGAAGGCACCAAGCACAAAGGAAATGGGGTGAATGACTGTTTAATGTTGGGTGTGGTGCACAGAGTCACTTTTAATGAGACAGCAAGCGGCAGACAAACAGAACATTTGTCTTTTTATTGCACTTAATGTGACTTAAAGAGAACATTTACATAAAAAACTCTCATGGGTCGAACTCAAAGAAAGTAAGCTCTTTAATATATTACATTTGTGAAAGGTGGTAATGGAGGGAGGTTTGTGGGCGTGCATGTGGCAGTAAACACACCCATGCTCTTTTAATAAAAGTCAGTGCTTTGTGATAAATAAGCAACTGAACAATATATAATGCTGTCAGATCCTACCTGTTGCTTCTCCTGGCCATACTCTCTCTGCATTGCTCCAGCTATCCCTTCCTGATCCCAACATGCTGCTGTAGCTGCCAGAGCAGCATCGGTTAAAGCCTGGAAATAATAAAACAATTAAACTGGATGCTGATCACACTGGTCATCAGACAGTTCAGCTGTATTATGTGTTTTCTTAAGTTTCCAGGACCTCTATGATGCTAACACATCTGGTCCAGACTTATTTTTTAAGTCGTGGAAAGTGTTTTAAGTCTATTTATCTGATTGAATGAGCAAACAACTGTAATTTTAAATAATTTACCCGAACATTCTCCACTTGCACAGCCAGTAATTATTGACTAGCAGCTATGTACTGTACAGCGTTCTGACCTCAAAAAACACAGCTCTGCTGACATGAACTTATAGGGATCTGCAAAAAGAAGGTGCATATGATCATGTTTTTGTTCAGAGTGTGCAACGAAAGAGAAACTATTCCCAAACTGAGAGAATCAGTGTGCTGTGTGCAGCTCTGCAATGAATGAATAATGTAATGTTGCACAATCAGTTTTATATGTTTTTTTTTTCAGGCTTTAACTTTGGTTAATGTAATTTTTAAGAAAATAGGACAGGATTTGGGATTCAGGCACGTCTGCTTGTAATTTTGGGCTGTCCTGGATTTTTCCACATGTCTGGTCAGTCTTAATGTGAGGGTCAAGAACCCACATTTACCTTGTTTGACTTGATACAAACCCAATTACTTGTTCAGAGATGCAAGTCTTAGTCATAATGAAGCTTTGAATGCAAAAAAAAAAAAGCATTTACGAACGCACTTCCACTTACCCTCTTGGATGCACATACGCACATATACACAGACACTCACACACTCATACACACACACACACTCACACACACACACACACACACACAATCACAGGTTGGCCATCCTCTTTAAGAGAGGGCGGGTACCCTTCCTTTCACTGCTGTCTCCCTGTCTCTGGCAGGAGGTTGCCATGGAAACAGGGCTTGACTGGAAACAACAGGAGAGAAAGAAAGAAATCCGGTGCTCTGCCCACCTCTCCACCACTCCTCCTTTGTGTCCCTTGCTTAAAATACCCCCTTTTTTCTGACACAGGATGCGTTTCAAACTAATTACAGGTTTTCCATAGGGTAGGCGAGCTATTGACCACTCTGCATGTCGTAGTCTACGTCAACAGTTAGAAACCTTTAAAAGCAAAAGCTCTCACAGACTTACAGTATTCTTTCTGCGCCTCTCCAGCAACCCCCCCAGTAATAACACCATGTCTGCTCCTAACTCTGGACCCTTATTATGGGCCATTATGGCCACAATCTCAGCTGAGAGGGCAGAGGGAGTGAAGTCCTGATAGCCTGTAAAAGCACCAGGCTTACAGTAATGAAGGATGCTGTAGAACTCAGTGAACAATTTATCACAGTGTAATTCGTGTCTGCAATGATTTCGTCTTTTGAAACAAGAGCATTTATTAGTTATTTTAATGTATTTGCTGTGCAATTTACATTTTGTTTATTTCTCTTTATATTTTCTAAATCACTGTAGAACTAAATCAGTGGTTAATTGACTGGATTTCAAGTAACTTTTCTTTGACAAAAAGGGTTTTGCTTTTTTTTTTTCTAAAATCCATCTTTTAAGATATCCAGGATGTACTTAGCCTGTGTCCATGGAGACAGAGATGACAGAGTAGCTGCAGGCTCTGGCAAGATATACTGTATCCAAAGAGTTCAGGGAAGAAGTTGTCACAACTTATAGAATAGATGTAACTTTGTCATGCAGCCCAAGAGACAGAGGGTCAGGGTAACTAACAGGCTGGCCAGTCAAATGTTTTTGTTTTTGTTTTTTGTTTTTTTATCTCTGTTACTGTGCAAAAGAAGAGCATCAAAGAGGGGACAAAGCTAGCCAGCTAATTATCAGGATGTTCTGTGCAAGGAAAACAACAGAGAATGGATGGATTTGGACTTTCGTGTTGTCTTCAGGCCTTTTATGTTTTGTCATTATCAAGAATATGATTCCCTGTCAGTTGTGCATGCAGCCGTACGGAGAGCAGAGTTGCACTCATGCCAACACACATACATACTTTTAACTTGGACATATTCGGTATTCAAAAACACACAGAAACACATACTGTGATACACGCATACACACATTTAAAAACAAATGCACAACCCACTGACTCCCCTGCCTTTCCCACCCTTACAGCACACACAGACCCCAACGGCCTGTCGCCAAGGCAGATCAAAAGCGACAGTGATGACGACGACCTGCCAAACGTGACCTTGGACAGTGTTAACGAGACCGGCTCCACTGCGCTGTCTATAGCCCGCGCTGTACAAGAGTGAGTATCATATGTTGATCATGTGACTGTAAGTGTATGTGTGTGAGTGGCAAATTTGGATCTCTACCGACCCAAACAGTTTAAAAAGTTTGAAAAATTACTTTTGTATTGTTAATATTTTAAAATTGTTTTTGTACATAAAAAGTTAAGGAAAGTTTTACAAAATTTAAAAAAAAAAAAAAAAAAAAAAAATAGAATCGCAGTCGACATGCTCCGCCCACCACTGTCACGTGAGTCCGGTTGACCGTTGTAGAAATGCGCATTCAAATGGCTAGCTAGGGAAAATTTTGAACAAATACAGCTCCTTTTACAACTCAGACTGAAGCTTGAGCATGTTACTGGTAGAAGAATCAGAATGATAAGTGTAGTCAGTATCTTTTATCTATGTTGTTTGTTGTTTGTGAACGTATTAGCTTGTAACTGACTGGAGCGTTTGCGGTTGTGCTAATGCTAACTACCCTTTCCCTGAACTGACACGTCTGCTCTGCGGATTTTTGTAGGTAAGCGCACAGACATCTCCCACTTCAGCAGGAGAATGTAAAAACACCTCTCTTGCAACAAACTTTGCACAGATGCCAGCCAAGGTCTGTTATTGCAGGGGACATGAATATGAGGAAAACACATTTTTGAGTAGAGTAGAGAGGAAAAGAATGCTGTTTTTGTTCTATCATGTCACAGGAAGATGTTCTGGAGGTGTGGCCTTGATCCTTACACTTTCTACTATTAGCTGCTTTTAAATATGATTTCGGTTTGTTACACTGACACAGTATCCTCAGTTCTGAAGGTATTGATATTTTGTCTCCAACTAGCTTTCCTCCATTACTATTAAACACTGCAGTTCAAATATATGCCCTATTGAACTTGCAGTTACTCACCCACTGAATAAGAAAGACATAGAAAGAGAATGTAAATTTCACCCCTCATTGAAACAGCTTAATAAATGTAGGAGTTATTTTAAAGGAAATATTCCAACATTTTATAATGCTTGAATATGTAAATCTCTCTAAGAGGCTTTTGTTATGAGGATGTAGTCCATTGCAGTGTGTCTGGTTCTAGTCTGGGCTGCCAATAGTCATTTTTTCCCTTGCTGTTTGCCATTGTTTATCAAGTTGGTGAGTTTGAAATATAAAGAAAATGTCAAATTTAAAGGGGAGATTTTGAGAAGGGGTTACACAGTCGCAACATGAAAGTTTTAGAAAGTTTGTATAAACTGTACAAACTGAAAAAATACAAAGAGCACTTTGTAAAAAAAATCAGAGCCCTGACATGGCATTGCTGAGTTTAAAGTACAGAGGTTTAAAATGTTTTCCCTGACGTCGCTCACTGTTAGTCACCATGGATGAGAGCATCATTTACATATAATCCCAGTGTAAAACCCAGTGTTGTGCATATCAGTGTGCTTTTGTAACTGCCCTTGCACATTTGGATGTATCAGTGTGGGTGTGCATCTATATGGCTGACTGCATATGGCTGAGACATACTTTATGCCCTGTTCAGCCTACAGACATCACAACTCCTGTGGTGCCAGTCCATCTGTGTTGAATGAAAAATCTTCCATCTCCAGTGGATGACAGATTACAGTATCCTGATCAGAAACAGGAAACAGAGGCAGAGAAACATTTGGCTCGGCCTTGCCCTCCTCACTCTGCTGCTCATAAACCCGGAACAGTCAAAACTAGCAGCCTGGCCAGACTCAAGTTAATGCCCATAGGACTTTTATTTAGACTAACAGTAAGGAAAGTATTTCAGGACTCTGCGAGAATCCTACTAATGATGTAGCAACAATAACAAGGCTGAGGTTGACAGTAATCCAGCCCCAACAGGCTGTGTTTTGATGGTAACCATCCAGTGTACAGGGCTGGTGTTGTGTACAAGGCATTGCATTGTTTGCTTGTGCATTGCTGGCTGTGTGAACATCTATAGCAACAAAACTAAATGAGTTATTATGGTGGTGTCGTGCATAGTGGTAGAAGCTAGTTCTCTGGCCGTGCTTATTCAGTGGTACAAGTAGATGGTGCCATGTCTGGGAATATGCAGACACAAACACACACAGAAACTCACAAGAGGAATCAGGTTTCGGTGCTGGTTATTGAAAGGGACAGGCGTGCCCCTGAGTGCCACACGTGGGCACCGGGTGGTCAGAGGAGAACAGGGGCTGGCAGGGCCCAACCTTTCACTGCCCAAGCTTTCACTATGGAGAGAAATCACCAGCCAGGCTTAGCAATGCCCTGCCAGGGCCTGCCCACACACTCACTTCTCTTTGTGCAAAGTGCAGACTGTGCTGTGTGGAAACTGTGTTCCTATGTGTGTGCTGTGTATGTGACAGTACGTGTAAAAAAAAGTATGCATGCACGTCTCTAAGTATTAATCCACCGGTGTGTGTGTGAGTTTGTACTGTATACATGCACGTGTTTCTGCACAGTGGACAGAACAGCTGGTTTCAGAAGGAGGTCAGCCATTGTCAACAGGAACACAGACTTGCATGTTTGTCTGTGAAAAACAAAGCAGTCTGTAGTCTTCATGAGTTACATGCCGGTTTGGCCACATAGAGGAAGAATGTGCGTTCTGTATTGACACAACACACGCGCTCTGTGGACATCTGCACCTCAACAGAAGCTGACAGCACTTCTTTGAAATATATCATCTCATTGTGTTGCTGTATTGCTTTTCTTTTTCATTTGAATGGGTGCAGTGTGAGCGAAGAAAGTACTGCTTTATGTAATTTAGTAGCCGCATTTGCACAAGCAGTCACCCAGAGAGCATCAGAGAAGAGAAGTGCAAGGGCGGAGGATGGGAGTGCCTGCAGCCTCCAATCCAGGTATCCATATATAAATAAATGAGTGAAAGGAGAGAGTGAGATAGTGTGTGTGTGTGTGTGTGTCATGTGCTTCTTGGGCAGCCTCGTCCATATTCATGCGTTGCCCTGGGGACGGGTGGATAGGCTATTGTGGGAGAGCACGAGTGAAAGAGGAACACAGTTGGAGAGAGAGAGAGGAGAGAGAGAGGGTGTGTTTGTGTGAGTTTGTGTGTGTGTGTGTGTGCGTTGAGGTTTAGGGGCTTGTGTTGGAAGGGTTGTCTCTGCTGAAGTCTGGCTGGTCCCCAAGGACCTTGGGGCCACAGAGCAGGTGGAGGATGGGGAGGGGGATGAGGTGAGGGGTAGTATCCTCGGACAGGTACAGGAATGCCCAGTGGGCAGTCTTCCAGTGTGTGTGCACACAAACAGTTTCACATACTCACACACTCCTTCCCCTGTTTTCTTGATAAATCCACTACCACTGCAGGTTTGAGAACAGTGTAGCTGTTGTTTTGACCTTATTCCATATGAGCAGTTAGAAAAATGTGTATTGTGTTTGCATTGTGGGAAACGCCTGTTACAGGTGACACACATACACTAGCTCCCTTGCTGTTTCTCTTCGTCTCTGTCTCGCTTTTGTTTTGCATACAGAGGCAGATGACGAGAGGAGAAAAAAGGGGAAACAAAGGAAGCAAAACAGAGGTCAGCTCTGTTTGAAATCATTCTCAGCTTTACTTCCTATTTCTCTCTACTGCTCAAACAGACACATTCACACATCTATGATACTGTTGTGACACAGGGTTCGAAGCAGTGTGAACTTGGCCCTGGGCTCACATAAGAAAATAAAATTAACTGATGTTCACAAAATGTGAGGAAACATATGACCAGAGATGTGATTTTAAAGACAGATATTTTGTTCATGCAAATAAATACACCCTACCACAACTCTGTTTTTATCCTGTTAATACTGATTTTGCCACGGTTGAAAAAGTAATTTGCCCATGAATTGCGCACAAGGACATTTGTCATTCAAACAGCTTAAAGTTAAATGATGTTCATTGTTAATTTTGCTCTTCTGAAGCGCCAGCTGAGCAAGTGTGAGTACAGTGATCTTTTACTATGGATTTACACATACAGTAAGTGTGCTGATATAAATAGCAACTTAACACTACAACCAGCATCTTTCAGAAGGGAAGCAGAATAGACCAGCAGTGAGGAAATTTTCTCAACCCACAGAGGAGTATTTAAACCCTGCTACTGCAGTTAAAATGATAGTGGTAATGATAACAATTACATAAACACCAACAACAATATGATACATAATAATAAAATAATCATTTATGTAGCAGCTTTTAAGGAATCTAGGGACACTTTCCATTGAAGGAGACAAACAAACAAGTGGATAGCATGACAACAGAAAATAACACAGCAGTGATAGCAAGGAAAGCAGCATTAACTAAGACTCTAACCTGTGGTAAACAGCTGAGTTTTTTAGGTTGTTTTAAAAGTCACAATGGAGGTGGCGTTGCAGATGTCAGCCAGGAGAGAGTTTCAGGGGCTGGGGGCTCTTTCCCCAAAAGCCTGCAAGCTGGTGGGAGGTGTTGCACAATGACTTGACATACTGTGAGACTACTTAAAGTTCTCACACTGGCAAAGCTGAAATCAGCAAATGGATAACATTTTTCCCTTGATAAATCACTTCACAAGAATCAGAGTAGCTGGTTAGTTTCTGGTAATTGACTAGCTTAAAATTCAGCTGTTGTCGGTAGCAGAATATTTAAAATAAAATATATGGCATATTTTGCTCATTTTATCCTGCACTAAGGTCATTAAAATGTCATCCAAGTGCAGGTTTGTATTTGTTTACCTTTGTTTTGTTGGTGAGCAGTGGTAACGTAGGAATTAAAGAAACTAATTAGCAGCATGTCTCCCGTTGTGAAATTTCTCTGAGTACCTAAAATGGAAATAATTGTAAAAATGGATTAAACATAGCTGAGAAGCAGCTGTGGTACATTAAATGAATTGATTTATTATGAGTAATTTATTAGTAGTAATGAGTCGTTTGTTCTTTGTTTTAGGAGCTGTTGTACTCAGACCTTCCTAAATTATATCATAATCATGGAGTCACTTCATGGATGAAGTCAGAATGTAAACATCCGCCTCCTCTGCGAGGGGTCTGAGCTCAGAGTGTTTCCACTGTTTCTGCTTCTCCTCTTCACTACCCTGAACACCCTCACACATACATACAAACTCATGAACATGCATACAGAGTAAGACCATTAGATGACCTGGTAATCAATTCTACTAAAAAAACAAATTTTTTTTAGCTTTACAAATACACTTCTCTGTCAGTATTTTCAGTTTGACATCACACTGCAGTGCGATACATTCTGAGTGAGAGAGAGTAAGAGAGAGACAGTAATGAGGGGGGAGTTGGAGTCCACTTCATATCTGACCCGTGTGCTCATTTCCTGTACAGCTTCAGATTGGCAGTTAGCCAAGAGCAACAGGTGATCTTATTGTATGTGTGTGTTTTTCTGTATTTTTGTGAATTTGTGTAGCTTCTGTGAGTCTTGATTACTTGAGTGTATCTGAGTCGGCTTTTGACAAATCGTGCTTCGGTGAAACGCAGAGAGACAGGAAGTGGGTTGTGTGCGGTGGAGACAGTTCACTGGAGGGCCCGTCTGGCAGCCCCTGCTCCTCTTTTAAATCCCTCTAATATGACCGAAGCTGTTCCTTTCTTACGCTCCCTCCTTTCCCCCTTTACCCTTTTCACCCTCTCGTACCTGCTTCTCAATATCCACAGCAGAGACTTTGAGACCTGAAAGAGAAGCAACTGCGCTACGCTGCTGCTGACAGTTAAATATATCCCACAGATCTCACTCCTCCCCTCTAGTAAACAGAGATGTTCTTGTTTTCTGTCTCTGCTGTATCCTTTTCTTTCTTGCCCATTTGTTGTGTGTGTGCAGCAGTCGTTTGTTGTGTGAAAGGTGCTCGCTGTTTCACATTCGACAATCACTGGCGAGACATGAACTACAGCATTATTTTCAGAGTGGTGATGCGTGAGCACATATAGATTTACCACAAATATGACACCACACCACACTGTACTGCAAACACTCACACGAACACTCACAAGCCTTGCATGTAAAAGCACACTCACAAATACACACTCACCCACAAACACACACTCTTTGCTACAGGGTTTCTCTGTTAGAAGTGAAAAATTATATAATCAGCAGTGATATTGATTAGTTATTGGAGAGGAAATGTCATGCCAAAATTAATGGATGACAGAAATACATCATTAACCTCATTGAACAGCACTGTAAAATAAATTCCTTTATTCCTCCACCTTTGATTGATGAAAGTATTGGAGCAATAAGAATACCAGCCTTCTTACCTCATGTAACTCCCCCAGAGTTACTGAACAGCAGTGCTACACTGCCACCTGCTGACAAAGCTACTGTTCCACATGGTAACTGTCTGTATGTAATATGCGCCAGTACTTGCTTGTACTGGTTTGTTGTTGTTGCTGTTGCTGTATACAAATAACATACAGCCAACAAGCAAACTGATAGGACTCTTCTCATTGTTGAATGTCAGTTGCAGTTTTCACATGCCAACATGCTGCTCAGCCCATCATAAATACATCAATACAGTTTCAACAACCCTTAGACAAAGAAACCTGAACAACTGCATTTGCATTACAGTATGCATCAATATTGTCTTTTCAAAATTTAAAATTTTTGCAAAATTAAGTTCTTGGTACAATTAAACAAATTTCACCACATGTGTACTGATGCATATTTCAGTGGGCTTTATTTTCCTGAGCAACGTCAAATAGCACTTTTAAACAGTCAAGCTTCACAAGTAGATATTTAATTTTTTCGTGGGTTCCAAATTAGATATTGTTATTTTTTTGTTATGTTGTCTGCTCTGTTTTATAACATAAAAATGTACTTTTATAATTTTCCAACTCCTTAGTTTTCTTTTGTGCATTGCATTCTGTGAGAACAATGTTCTTTAACAGCATGATGAAAAATCCACTTTTTTTAAATATGCATGTTTGAGCATATATTGTCCCTTTAGTCAATGTAAACCAACGACCTACGAAATATCTGCTTATACTTTGTGTGCTACGTATTGTTATGCAATTCATGGTCACAGTCTAATAATGCTTTTGTTGATTCCTTTTCTTCTGTTGCAGTTCCATGTCCCCCTTCAGTATTGACAGCATACGGCGCCCCCGGAGGTCAGAGTCACCAGATTCCAAAAAGAGAAGAATCCACAGATGTGACTTTGATGGCTGCAATAAGGTTTACACCAAAAGCTCCCATTTAAAAGCACACCGGAGGACACATACAGGTTAGTAGGTCTCAGTGTGTTTATTTACATGCTGATATTTGTTTTATGATGTTGTCTACGCAAATTTTCCAACAATAATAGCATGTTGTGTACATGCTTAGTAATT
>JAQNCA010000005.1:6171257-6212627 GCA_029783725.1 Acanthurus tractus | reverse complement strand
AGAGAGAGAGAGAGAGAGAGAGAGAGAGAGAGAGAGAGAGATAGACAGACAGACAGACAGACAGACAGACAGACAGACAGACAGACAGACAGACAGATAGATAATCTTTGGTCTCTTAAAAAGTCCTAACAGATGATTTAACAGCCAGTTAAAACAGGGTTTACCTGTTTGTAATTATGCTTTGTTAATATTTAGTTCCAAGAGAGAATGCGTGGTTTTTTAAGTCCTGGTATATTTTAACACAGTTTCTGAGAACAGGTTGCACTTAAAAGAAAATGCCCAGTACATCCTGTTCAGCGCCCGATTATAACTGGATCTGGATGAATGTTTCTGTCAGCCAGCAAAGGATTCAGATGATTACAATAGCAAGGTTTCAATTCCCACTCCACAAAGCATTTCAGTGTGCAGTAAATCACGTATGTGATTTATTACTCACAAGAGCTTTCAGTGTGTAGGCTATACTGAACAAGCAAAGAGCAGCAGAGACAAAAGGAGCTAAAAGCAAACAGGAGTGATATGATGACAATCCATACAGTCAAGTGCGTGTGCACTCAGGACAAGTTCAGACAACTTTTCTGGTTTGTACTGCTTCTCTTGGCACCTTTTGTCAGTGCTTCTGTAACGACTCATGTCATGGATGCGTTCCAAGATTTATAAAACACAAAAGGAGTAATCTTGTTCTGTTTTCATGACGCAGGGTCGTTAAAGAACAAGTGCGTTAAGGGTGTGCGTCTGAATCATGACTAACATCTGAAGCTAAATCAACCTGAATAAAAGAAGTCGAGCAGCAAAGGTGATCTGACGCAAGGAGGAGCGAGGAAAGAACGCAATATGTGTTTTGGAAATGATAAAATGCAAAAACTCAATCTGTCAAGTTTTGGAAATATTCCACAGAAATATCTGTTCTGTTCTTTCTAACATTTTCTACTTGTAAGTGACTTTACAGCTCTGTAAAAAAAAAGTATTTTTACTTTCAATAAATGTATTGTGTTTTCATACAATTCCAATATTGGGAGCAAAAAAGACCTACACTCAAAAATCTGTTTTTCATTTCCTAACTGATAATCCACATTAAAACCAACTGGCAGACATTTAACAATGAGCTAGATGGATAAAATACCTTAGTGTTGAAAACACTTTATTGAAGAGACATTACTTAGAAACCTAATGTTCCTTAAAAAAAAAAGTAGGATATTTGTTCTGAAAACATAAACTTCATGTAGAGACCACCTTTCAAAAGTAAAATATTTAACAATATTTTAAAGAACAGAGACTCAAAAAGAAATATTCACCACAAATTTTATTTGCACTGAGGGTCACAGAACTTCGTAATACATGTGATCAATTTTGATTACATCTACATGTTATGAAGCCATGACACAAAATATTGTAACGTCTGTCCTGACAAAATATTTGTGTGCATATATATTTTAAAAGTATTGCAATAATTGGCTGAGCTGCTGTCTTGGCTGCAGAAAGTGATGGTAGTGTAGACTCTGACGATATTCCATATTTTGATCCTTCTTAGACATTTCCAAAAAAATTTTAAAATAAACAATCTCTGCAATTAAAAAAAAATGATTGTATCCTTAAACGGCAGATACAAAATATATACATCTTAACATAGAGACTTAAAAAATAAATTTTGTTTAACCTGGCTCAAGTTCTAAAGAAACTTGCTTATAAATAAAGATAGAGGAGGGGCAGCCAACATACAGAATCAGTTTCGGAAAGTAGAGTACCTGATAAAAGAACACTGTCCCAGCGGGGCAGCTTTGTTTTTCATTCATCCAAAAGAAAGGAAAAAAAGCAGTTAAAGGCACTTTCAAAAGGTGTTTGAATATTTAGATAGTAGTCCAAAAAAAAAGCAAAAAGCTTGCACAGATGTTCAGACTGGCAGGTGCTCAATCTAAACCTAGAAAAAAAAAAAGTATCTGGAGCTCACAGACATCACTTTGAAATGACTTATGAAAACAAATCATCAGTAACATGATGTTGTAACCCTGTAATAAGACACCTAATGTTTGAACACAATATTTGCTAACAAAACAAAGTCAAGCTTGATTTGCCCATAGGAACAACTTCCAGGAGAGGGAAAGTAATCTAACCTGCTGCTTAAATGTCACGTACACAAAGCGGTTTTGAATTTTTTTTTTTTGAGCCCTTCTTTCATACAAATGTTAATTTCAACTCAGACCCTGCTGTTTGGCTGGAGTTAAGCCCATAAAAATCAGTTAAACCTGTCCTATAATAAAATAAAAACCCTTTTTGCTATGATCAATATGCTACAGTATATGGACATAGATATAGAACATTCATAATGCTGTCTAAAAGACTACTATTATTATCTTATTTCCCATGATCTCCCTTTTATTTCAGTGCTATGAGTAAATATAGATTTTTGTTGTGAGGAAAGTTATTCATAAATCTGGCAGTGTTAAAGTCATGCAGTGAGCGCTGCACTAGCAAACAGTGCTCACTTTTGTTACTTTCTGTCACGCGCACACAATTTAATCCTTCGACCAGCTGGCTACAACAACATATTCTTTGCCCTTACAGTAACAGCAATGCTTTATCTACACTTAAGAGTATGGCAGTTTGTTGTTTCTGTTAATGAAATAAGTGCCCATAAATGACACTGTTGATGTGACCTGAATGATAAAAAAAACTTAAAAAATGTAAATATTGACCTTTTAAGTATATTTGTACTGTGTAGTACAACAAAATTTAATGAAAATAAGGCTCATAAAGATATTGTTTCATTATTACTTTTGGCAAATTATCTTTGACTGACACCTTTGACACCTTAAATGTTTCCCTGCATTGAGGCAAACGTGAAAAAAGTAAGGCAAAAGACACATTTTTAACTTTTCACAATAAAAGAATCACTTGTGGGCCAGCACTGCTAAGGATGCCTCCGCTGGGGAGTGAAGTAAATAAAATGCACAGTTTAAAATGTGTCTGTTTTCCGATATGAAAGTCCATGTTTACTCAAAACTAAAGCAAAATGACTTAGATTACAGGAGTGGGTTTCTAGCTCTGGTGTCTCTTCATGTGTAGGGCGAGGTGATCAGAGCGGGAGAAGCAGCGCTTGCAGACGCAACATTGGAAAGGCTTCGCCCCGGTGTGCTTCCTGAAATGGCGAGTCAGCTCATCAGAGCGAGCGAAGCGCCACTCACATCCCTCCCAGGAGCACTGGTATGGCTTCTCTCCTTCAACAGAGAAAAAAAATGCAAAATGAAGACAGACAGACAACACATGTTATGATACATTATCCTAAAACACTGAATAGCAGCTAACAGGAGTATAAATATATCAGTCAGGCTCTTTATAGCAGAGCCTGACTGATATATTGATCTGTTTATATCAGCCAACACGATTGCGCCATTTAAAAAAAAAAAATCTATTTTTTTTTTGTCTTTCCAGATCTGGATTATACCTTCTGTTGCTCTTAAATGGAGCCGACTGGGCCAACGCTGCGGACACTGGCACTGGAAAAAAAGGGCTTGGGGCAATTTCTAAATGTTAAACTTCCAGTGAAGTTTACTGTTCTGTGCACTTAAGTCATTTAGGACAACAAAGTTTATCGTATAACAGTAAAATATCCTGCCTCCATTAAGCCATTAGATTAGGGATTTTTAAAAACATAGTGTGTATTTGTGTGTGTGTATGTATGTACATATATGTGTGTGTTGACATCTATTGAACTTTGTTATTGGATAAAGTTTTGAGTTAAATTGATTTTTTTCTCTGTTCATTTTGTGCTTTCTCTCGTTTTTGGCAAACAAATTACACTCAAACACTGTAGGTGTGGATGCTGCAAGAAACTACAACCATAACTGTACAGAACTGTACAGAACTGTACCACTCAATACATTTTTCCATTCTAAGTGGATAGCATTTACGCACATCACTACCACCAACCATGAGAAAGCAAGAATGGAAAAAAAACCTAAAATGATATAAGAGGCGCTTCATGTGTATTACGTTTATTATTAATAGAATATCAATATTTCATTTTTAAAGATTATGGTTCTCTTGAAACTGGTTACTTGGAAGAATGGAATATTCCTAAGTATCTGAAAAAGTGATGATAAATGATAAAATAAGATGATAAAAAAGCTGATACTTTTTCATACTTGCACCTCAGCTGTGAGCCATAAATCACAGAGTGTCCTGTCTTTTTTCTCTGCCCCCTTTATGAGAGCTGGGGTTTATGTGATTTGACAGCAGCGAGATGTGGGCCAGGTCTGTCAGCGGACAGAATGTATCTGCATGCCAAGTACATTTTTTTGCGCTCACCACTTTCACCCCAAAAATAAAAAAGCGCAACTCAAAACAACTTACCCGTGTGGGTCCGTAGATGGGCTTTCAGATGAGAAGACTTGGTGTATACCTTTTGGCACCCTGAAGGAAAAAAAGAAAGTTCATTAACATCAAAATACTGTCATCTCGCTTGGGTATGGCTAAGCAATAAGAAAACAGGACTCACCTGGAACATCACAGTGGTGAATCCGCCGTCTCTCCAGATCCGGATTATTCCTTCTGTTGCTCTTAAATGGAGCCGACTGGGCCAAAACTGGGGACACTGGGCCAACATTCGGTACCTTCTGAGCTGGTGTAAGGGTTGGATGCTGGACTGTCACAGGACCTGGGCTTTGGACTAATCCAACATTAGAGGTGTGGTCACGGTTTTGGATTAGTGCGGCACTAGACGTCTGCCCTGGATCAACTGGATTATGGGTCTGAAAAGTTAACTTAGAGGCGATGCTGGCTTCGTAGGAGGGAGGTGGGGACAGATTGTGTAGGAGCTCCTTCCCCCTGCCCGGACTTGAGGGCTCAGAGTTCGGTGGAGAAGGTGGCAAATAGGTTGGTCTCTGATGATGGCCTACCTGTCGAAAACATTCATTCTGAGGACTGCTTGTGGATTTGGCAGAATTCTGCGCTGGACCTACATGGCCGTTCCCAGTAGGAAGACTTAAGGGGGCCATGGATCTCAGCTGCGCCCCATGAACGAGCTGCTCCAAGTCAGAGTTCAAAAGCTGAAAGAGGGGAACATCCTGGAAGTCTGGCACTTCCTGCTTAATGAAAAAGTTCCCATTAGCTGTGTCGGCTGCTGCGAAAACTCCTGGGTATTCTGGTAGCGTTGGTGGTGCTCCGTTGCCCTGACAGGTGGCTTGCATTAGAGAGTGCGACGGCTCTGTTTTGATCTGTCTCATAGTCCTGCAGAGACCAGGGTGCAGGTATGTGACGTCAGGAAGGAGCAGGCTCATATTGACGCTGTAAGGTGAGGTGAAATCCTCAGTGAAAGTTGGCTCTAGCATCAGAGCGCTGTCTCTGCACAACATTTTGGAATTTACAACATCCTGTGGGTGCGGAGACAGGTAGCTGTCCATCTCTGACTTACCCTGAAACAGAAAAGAGAAGGAAGGTCAGCCCTGGTGAAATTGTCTTGAATAAACTGGATGATTCAGGCTCCCCAAGGATTACTGGCGTATGAGCTTTGGTAGTGCAAAAGCAGTAAGAAGGATGCACATCCAGCAATGAATTTATCATGTAACCTGAACGCCTCAGTAGATTCCCCCCCGTTTTTCTTACAAAACAATGTATCCAGGGCACAAAACAGACCTGTCACTGACTCAAAACCATGAGCGGATCTACCCAGCTATTTCCCACTTATACTGAGGTGTGATTAAAATTACAAAACTAATTGTTGTAAATACATATGAGGCCTGCACTTGTCTTACACGCTGCCACTTCAAAGACGCAACCTCCACCCTTCTCTCTTTTCTTTTTCTTTTTTTTTTTTTTTACAAGCAGCAGACGCCCTTCTGAAACGCTCCAGCCTAAGCTGTTTAGAAATACATGGCTGAAATTAGAACATCCAGTTGCTCTGCAGGCGCTACGCATCTCTTCCTCGCAAGTTTCGGGAGCGGGTGCAACGTTTCACATCCCAGCCGTGCCCTGCTTGTGATTCAGAGCTTGTCAGTGAACGACAGCATCAGCACAGACGCATTTCAGTCATGTGTTGGGACAGAAGCTGGGTATATCACAGCAAACAAACACACAGGCCCGTCTCCAATATTATTAGATGTAACCAGCTTGTTTTTGCTCTGTTCAGAGACACACAGCCCCTGTAGGTCAAGGTAACAGTAGCCTAAACAGTGTGATGCTCAAAGGTAGATGCATAAGAAACAAAAAAAAGGCAATCCCCTACCAAATTATAATCATGAAATGGGGAAGTTCCCGGGATGGCATCCCTCGTGTTACACAGCACTTGTCCGTGATCTTCACCTCTCAGACCGTCGGCTGTCAGTGGTGCGGCGGTTTTACGGAGAAACTGCGCGTCCTGCCCCGGAGCGACCCAAACATTATTCCCCACGGCAGCGGCCATAAAAGCAGAGATACAGTCGAAACTATCCGAAATCTTTTACAAATAAATTAAGCATAGGTGTTGTTTTGTTTCGAAACGATCAGTTTGAGCAAAGAGCCAGCTGTCAAACGTTCATTCTCCCCATTTTGCGCTGGCTTGTCAAATTACGCAACTGCGTGGAATCGGTGCGTCTGCAGGGCGGGGCTGAACGTGTACAAAATAAACAGGACAGGCAGGCGATCAGGATACGCCTAATGTAATTAATACTGTGGTAGTGCGATGAGATGAAATGCGTAAAGTAGAAATAACACTAAACACGTGGGGAGAAAGAGGCCATTGAAGAAGGTGAATGGTTTTTTTTCCTGAGATTTAGCTGTTTATTCACAGAATTCAGGGTGAAGTGATTCAGTAAGTCACAGGGTTAATTCCTTAGGATCAAATTGTGCCATGTCTGCCTTATTTAACTCCCATATGACTTGTGATTTGAAGGCCAAAGAGGAGCAGGGTTTAAAAGTAAAACTAGAACGAAATGGGAGTTTGTATATCTGTTTTTTAATTTTTTTCACAAGGACAGATTCAGTCGTTTTTTAATCACTATGAATAAATTAAACCGCTGATTTATCAGTGTCTCACTTGCCCATCCCGTTCAATCAAGTTATTATTAATGTGCCCATCAGGACTGATGCGGTTTCTGATTTTCTCTAGAGCTTCAGCACGCTCGGGTCCTGGTCTGGCATGTTAAAAACGCCACTGCAGTGCAGCTGTCTGTCAGGACTGCATACTTGATGCCAACATTCCTGAGCCAGCATGAAGCCTGCACACATATACTGGCACTGAACGTTTCCATCAAATGCCCAGCATTTCACCTAAATACATCGTGTGTCACTTACATTCAGCAATGATGATCTGCACTGAACCGGTCTGCAGTTGTGACTTTGTCCTGCATTGACCCAAACTGCCAAAATGCTACATTCATTTAGGAAAGACTGGAGGAAGTTGTGACATTTTTCACATTACCCTTATGACAAGCACGCTACTTAAAATACAAGAGGAGTGCTAGTTAGAAGGACTACATATATAGAAGGTGGCTAGATGGACAGATAGAAAGATATGATAAATTTACTATATTCTCACTGATGCAGACAAGATTATGATATTAATTTTAAAAGGAGAAGTTGACAACAATAGAAACACAGAACTTAATCCACATTAAGGCACTTTCAAGACCACTTAAACTTATCACATTACTACTAAGGTATCTGATGATGTCAAAATGTCAACGGATATTTTTTGTGTGTATTTCAAAATGGTTAGATGTCAAGCATTATATGCATTCACAGCAAAATTCTATTTCATCAACATCAAGTGGAAACTAGATTTAAATTATTTGAATTGAGTCAAAGTTTCTTTTTTACTAAAATATGTTGATCAGCTGAGGAGTTAATACCTTTCTTTGACCAAACTCTAATGGAATGGTTCCAATGGTACCACTGGCATATTAACAAATTGACAAAATGAGATAATGTGTAAATAGCCTCATATTCATTAAAACTAAAACAACACATTATTACATAAAAATGCATGATTGTGACATGCATGATTTTATTTTAAAGAAAAAACCCTAAAGATATAAAAATAAAAATATGTAAATTTTCTAATAGAAAAGAGTAAAAGTCAAGAGACAAATAAGGTGCTTATAAAGGCCTTATTTCCTTCAGGTAAAGTTCAATTGCCCCTAACTTGCAGCCAAAATTAAAATGCTATGCTAGTTAGCAACAACTAAACTAGCATAGGTGGTTCATGTCCATTTTTAACTAATAACCTACAGATAAAATTGACGTAAGCTTAAATTTTCAGTTATCTTAATTGTAGATAGCAGAAGAAAAATAAAATGTAAAAAATCATGAAAATCCAAAAAAGTTACTCTCATACCTAAAAGTCAGTTTTTGGTCGAAAACTTCAGCAAGGTAAAACGATCCTTCTTCCTTTTCCACAGACGGAGGAAGAACCCTACTGAGGTTGTGCAGAGTATGTGTCATCACACTAGCTTTTTTCTGATTGGAGGAATTGAGTGTGTTACAGTTGTCCCCAGTCTCCCTCTACACCTCTATTTTTTTTGTTTCCTTGTGACCTTGAAGGAACTTTGTCATGTTATGCTGTTATATGCCATTTTGTTCTTTGCATCTTTGGATATACTCTAGATATCCGACTAAGCGATAACAAAGCATCAGTAAATTCCTCCAAAGATCACACTGACAGCAGCTTTCTGCCAAGGCTTAACCAAACAGAACTCACCTGACAAGGTTTTGTTTCTTTCCCACACAGGTGTATGAAGTATTACCCCATGTCAATGGTATTGCCAATGCAACATGCTGGAACTGGAAACACAGGTATGCCACAGTGCTGGCACTGATGCGAACAAGACTAAGCAGCATTACATTATAAGAATAAAAAAAATGAGTGTGTATTAAAGGATTTTTGTGTGACATTTACTGCCACACCCATCCGTGTTTTTCTTCAGGCAGTTTCTGTGCTCTTATTAAAATGTTGTAACTGCACCCGCTTCAAGCCTGACTGAACATGTTTAAAATGTGAGTATCTCTGAGGTTGGATCGGGTCATGTGTGAAACCTAAATATACAGAAAAAGCTGTTAATGTTAATTGCAGTTTTACAAGTTGTACAAGACATACACTCAAAGATTATGTTCATCCACTGCTTTTTGTTTGAGGGTTTTTAAGTGACGGATCCCTGCTGCTCAGGCCGTTTAGAAATTAAACCATAACACAAAGTGTTTTTTCTCCCTAAGATTTATCCTCTAAACTGTTAAATCCTTAATTCTATATTTGTTTAAAGTCTTTATTTAACTTAAAATTTAAATTCAACCTTTATGCTAACATTCTGTCCCTGTGTTATCCTTGATTTAAAACCCTCTGCAATGTTATTTTTTAAAAAAACCTGATACAAATAAAAGTAAGTATCATTCATACTTTTACTAGATGTTGTTCTCTTTCTATTTAATTTGTTTAGATTGTTAGGGAAGCCACACCAAGCACAAATATATTAGAATGGAAAAATGCTCACATCTTCATGTTATTAATAATATAGTAAAAAATCTGAAATATATTCAAATGGCTGCTGATCATCCAATTAGGAGCTGACTGATGGTCTGGCTTGTGCTGACCTTTCGAAGTGCAATCTAAATCCATGGATGTCTCGGCTCCAAGCGGAGCAACTGTCATTCTTGGCCGTGGCTCTTCCTGTACGGCGAATGTGAGCCGAGCCCTCCTCCATATCCCCCCGTATTAAAACCTCACAATATGCCCAACAACTGCACAGCGGAGGAGAGAGAATGCATGGTATGTGCTTACAGCATCACAACTCCTCTCTCCTCTCACATGGACTAATATGGCCAAGCCAAAAAGGGGGTAGGACAATAAACACATGTAGCACATTGCTTCTGTAAGTACAGTGTTTTTTCTTATTTTGAAAGGGCAAAATAACTTTCAGAGATGATTAAATTATTTGGTGTGCTCTGTTTTTGAAATTAATATGACTAATTGTGCACAGGTTTGTTCACAACTATCTAATATTTATTCTTTCAATCTTAAATTGTGTCTCATTCGGTGTAACACAAGAAATACCAACAAATCTTACGCTCTATATTTAGTCAGTCTTCAAGCAGGTGCTTGGCACTCCCACCAGAGGGCAATGGTCAGCTGCAGTGGAACTTCACTTGTGTATTTACGTTCTGTTGCTCTGTGCTGCTGAACCATCAAAGCAACACTGTTAATGCGTTCCAGTTTTATATTGTGTATAATTACCTTGTATAGTTAGTGAGTGGAAACAGCAATGTGATGCTTTTTTATGCAATCAACTGACACATTCATTTAGTGCTATTAAGATTTTTTTTAATGTCTTAATGTGTTTTTGATGCCACATACAAGTTAGTTTTGAAACTGAATACTTTCTATAAAAATTACATTAAAAAGCTTGGCATATGTTTCGACACAAGGACGATGATTTTCAAAGCTTGCATAACACACGTTTTCCTTGACTTCTGTGTTCTCTTTAAAGCACAAGTTTTGGCACTCAAACTTATAATTTATTTCATGTCAGTATTGCAAATCTTGCCCTTGAAAAAAATAGAATCAATAATTTTTCCTTTGGCTTTATTATTTCGTCTCAAATTTGGCAGTGCTACAAGCCTGGCTTGTTGACTCCATGCAGCATTTATCTGATCTGACACAGTTTCATTAGGCATTAGTAATCATTTCCATATACAAAACATTAGAGTACTCCTGTTTGTAAAACAGCAGATGAGGCTAATGCCGTCCTCTGGGGAGAAATTCAATATAATTTGTTAATTAAATGGAATAATTTAATTACAGTAACTTAGAAAGCATTCATCAATATAATTGTTTCTGGAGCCACCATTATAATTGAGGTTTAAGTGAAAACAAGTCCGTTTCTAATGTTGGTAATGTGCTGACATAGTTCTCCCACCCTCCATTTGTTCCTCTCTCTGATCTTCCACCATGCCGTTTCTCCACAGTGTTTTCGTTTGATAGCCAGCCATACCACATCAGCAAGACCAAAACATTTATTACAGCCATTTAATTTAACCTCTCTACAGGCACGGACAAGAAGACAGAGATGATAGCACAGCCGCACTGAAAGACTCTCGCTGTTCCGCTTCTAATCTGATCCTCTCTGTTGCCCTTTCATAAAGACACCAGAGTATTACCCCGACTCCAAACATACCTCTGCCATTTAAACTGTCTTAGATTTCACCACAAAGACGACCAAATAGACTCCAATTCATTCTTCGGGGCTGAAATAATAAAACATAATTTTAGTCTAATCTGCCTAAAGAATGTCCTCTTTTTGAAGTTGACAGTGCTCTATCTTCTTGGAGGAATAATTGCCTTTTGAGTACAGCAGAGAGGCCACTGAGGTAAGCCTGTTGAGGGTCTCTGCACCTTACAGGTGTGCCCTTGGAGAGACAACCTCCTCGTTGTTCTGAAGAGACAGAGAGGAGAAGGGGGGGGGCAGACTGAAAGAATTCATCTGCCAGTTGAAACTTTACAAAGCAACGCCGCAGCAGCCGCAGCAGCAGCAGCAGCAGCAGCAGCAGCAGCAGCAGTAGCAGCAGCACTCGGCATTCTCAAATCACTGTGTGGCTGAAGTGAAGTGAACAAAGACACACTGATCTGCAGTAATTCCTCCTGTCTGATGGAAGCTGACAAATTCATGTCATTAAAGTTTTATCAATTTGTTGGACAGGTTTTGTGAAATTGACCTGGTTGTAATCTGTTTGATTTGGACAAAACTGCATTCGGGACAAACTTACTGACAGTTATTGTCCAGAAATGTAAAACCACATTCCTAATATAGTGCAGGCTTTGTGTGCTTACACAAGAACGCTTCAGCACACCAGCACAGTTTGCACACATGGCCACTGAGATCCTGTGTGGCTACTGATTATGAAGTTAGTCAATATCAGCCACAGTGGGTGTTTTGTTTTGTTTTTTTGTCTTCTTTCTAAGACAAACTAAACCTCTGCTTCATTTATCAAACTTCTTCCCTGCTTTTTAATGGGGGCCTATTAATTGAGCAGAGAAATCTGTCCCTTTCTAAACATGGCATTGAAAGCTGCTGAACAGCTGTCCCGGCTCTGGAGAATCATATGGAAGAATGCATTATTGGCCTTGTTTGAATATTCCCTTAGATTTGGAATAATCAGGCAGCTATTCAGCAGTGAGATGGCCACGCACAGATGCCAAAGCACAGCTGAGGGGAGCACAACGGTGTAACGCCACTCAGACACACACAAAACCAACGGCATGAAAAATGTGAATAATGCAGGTGTGCTTTATTTCTGTATGGGGTGCTTATCATACATAATAGCCAAGACACTTTCTTTCATTCCTTTTATCTCCCTTTTTTTCTTCCTTCTTGCCTTGTTCAAGGTGATCCCAGCTTTGCATATGGCTGATTAATCTTATTGCACAGTAGCTAACATTGATCACAGAAATGATTAGAAATGCATTAGTCAGCAAACTGTTTGGAGCGGTCGGGTTTAAGTGCCAGTGCCAAGCCGTTTTCCATAGGTGTCCATGTTTTTAATTTTGTTATATAGAATTTTGCAAATGGATGCATGCATGCTGCCTAAATACAGCATCAAAGCTTTAATGCTTAGAGACATAATTTAATCTCCTAGATGGCAGGCCTGATGGACTGTGTAGAGAAGGCATCCCTGCTAAATTCATTATGCTAAAAGTTGCTAGATCTCACTGGCTGATGAGAAAGAGACAGAGTAGCATAACCTGTGTTTGTATTTTGTGCTTTATAAGATATCCTGCACTGCAATGTTGATGAAAGTAATCTGCCCTGGATTAAAGTGTTTTCACTTTTTTTTAACAGGAAGCTGTCATCATGTTACAAAAAAAAAATCATAGCAGCTTAGCAATGACTACAGCTATTATGTGATATTTAGTTTAATTTTAATATTTTTTTCAATCTTACCACAAATAAACAAAGAATAAAAATGCAATGATCTATTAAGATTATGATAACTGAATAACACAGAGCTACTCAAGTGTTAGTTTTTTAAAAAAGTGACACTGCCCCCTAGTGATTCAAATCAAAATGACCTGTTGATAAATAACATTCACAGGTAAAAGAAGCTAAGATATCCGTTTACTTCAGCAACAATGCCGTTCCTTAATTCTTATAAAACAAAAGTTAAATACAGAAAAACCCTACCTTCATCCCAACACCCTCTCTGAAGCCTTTCTTCATTTCCCCCTGACCTCACTGACTGCAGCCCCTCCTCCTTACTCGAGGCTCAGATGCCTCCTTTAATCATTACACAAAGTCCTTCTTTATTCACGGATCTTCTTTTCTTCATCTGAATCCTGAGGTTATGGAAGTTCAAGTTCGCTCTAAATGCATTTTAGCTTTTATACTTAACTATACTTTGGTATACAAAAACATCCATACCAAAGCGACACAAGTCAAATTTATTATAATCATATACTTTGCAGGGATCATAAGCATAGGGAAATGTTAGAAAACTGTTAATGGCCTCGTTTCAAAATCACAAAAAAAAAGCAGATTGTGATTAGTGTACAGCAAAAAGAATGCACTGAGAGAATATTGAATATTAAAAGGGATAAAATTAGACTTAAAACGTAAAATTTAAATAACCATGCTTAAGTTAACAGGTTTGTACAATTTTTTAAAACAACAAAACACACTTGGTTACTTAGCAAAGGGACACCTTTACAATTAAAAAGCATGGCATCCCTTTAACAGCAGAGGTGCAACTCATAAGGGTCCCACCAAGACAACTCTTGCCACATGTTCAACACTCCCTATTAAAAACCTGGGGAAATTAATGAGCTTCCATTGGCACCCTCACAACAAAGGGATCTATAAAGCAGCCTTAATGTTCTCAGGGAAACTTTACTCTTCAGTAGTTCCCAATCAACCGGTAGCAGCAGATTTTGTTTTATTTCCCTTGTAACCTACAACAGCCGCTAAAAATGCTACTCACTGCATCTTTACATAAATGTTACCCTTGATTGAAATCGCTTTAAGCTCATTCTTAATCAAAGCTTTGTCAATAATTAACCATGTTGATGTTGGGTTGTCAAAATCTAATTATGTATAACTAAACTGTATATCCTTAAATAACAGCTGAGCAGTGTGCTTTTAAAAATCTATAAATGTGTAAAATATTGCCAAACATGTTTTTCTTATTTATTCACAGTTCTACTGAAAGAGAAAAACACAAACACAAATGGTGTGAATGGAAAACAAAACCCTCTCATGTTGTGTGCATTGATTTGTACTTTCTACCTGCTTGTACACAATTAAGAACACTTAGGAATCAAAGAGCGCAGAGGTTTGCAGAAAGGTATTAATTAGAACTTTATTTATGCAGATGCTTTGTAAATTTGCATAAAAAGCAATTCCACAGATGGGTTTATGGCAGTAATGACTGTTCCAGTCTGCAATAAAACATCTGCTTAATCACAACAGAGACAGTCAATGGCTGCTGCGAAAACAGGCTGTCCAAGTACATCTCAAAGAAAGTACCGAGGTGAGGAGATGGTGTGGACGGGTTAGGGGAAAAAAAATAGTAAAGAGATTTAGGAAAAAAACCTGTTCAAAAGCAGCGTTAGTTAAAAGAGACACACTTCTCCCAAACATTTGCCGGTGCTACTTTGAATGCTCTGATGTTGAGAAAAATACCCTTATCGTGTTGGCAGAACAATCCACTCACTGTTTTTAAGAGAAGAGAGAGTTTTGTTCCAAGCCAAGCCAAGTCTTTGTCTCTGTGTGCCAACTATTTTGAAAATATTCCACTTTGCGTCTTTTTAATCCACGAGAGCCACACACAGATATGAGCTTGTGCATACACACACACACACACACACACACACACTGGTGCGCACACACGCATACACACAGCAGTGTGGCTGCAAGGTCACTCCAAGTATTGATAAATCACCCAGCTGTGATTCCCTCCTGACAGCTCAAACTAACATCAAGCTGGATGGGGGAGAACAAAAGACCATCAAGCGGCCCTTTTCCTGACACTTTTATTCAATCACGGCCAGATTGCTTACGACAGCACCAGCAGCTGTTTCGTCTTCATCTTTCCCCATTTGATAAAGCGTGTCAAGTCATATTTCTGTAAGTACTTCACCTCACCCCATACTGTGCAGATCCGCAGCGATTCGGCATATGCACATTCCACATGAGGGGATCGTCAAATGGGTCAGGGAGTAATGACACCCCTCTGAAGGTCGCAGCACACTGGCGTGGGGGTGGGAGCAGGTAGGTGGGTGGAGGGTGTTCGTGTGTGCAGTGGTGTGGGGGGGGGGTGACGACAAAGCAACAAGCTGAAGGTCAAAGATAAGAACAGCCGCAGAGATATCTAAGATAGCCAGCAGAAATTAAACAATGAAGGAAAGGCTTTGATTGTGTGATTGTGTTGTTTAAGAGAGGAGTGTGGGGAGGGGGGGGGGTGTTGTTGGTGCTTGGGATTGTTATTTTGGGATCACCACCCCATTCAGAGCTCTTCTGTTGACCTTGTTCCTTGTGGGATGAAGGTCTGTGATAGGACAGAGAAATATTGCAGATGTCCATTGTTTGTTTGTGATCAGACATCAGCCAGGACAGGAATGAGATTTCGCAATGGCCTTTTAATGTTTACATTTAGATTGCCTTTACAGCCCCCCTGCTTTCCTGTGCAAGTGTCTGATAACAATTACAGGTGTTTGAGTTTATAGTAGAGAGAATGAATGCCATTTTTTTAAAATAGTGATTGCATCCAAATAAGAAGCAGTCAGTTCTGTCTAGCTCTGATAATTGTCATGCGATAATTCGAGGTCAAGGTCCAGAGTGTAAGAGCTACAGTTAGGTTCCTCTTTTATCTGGTGACAGCCTGTGCAATGCTTGCTCAAACATTCTGAAAAATTCATGCCAAACAGAAATAGCTTTACCTGACTGGACAATCTAGCATGTTTCAAACTTCTATCATTCATCATTGGAACAAGAGTCCCACCACTAGGATCTGTACTGTAACTCTTGAAAACTGTGTCACTGCGGAGACACAGTAACGCACCTGTTTTAGCACTTCATCTAAAATGTGTCTCAGGATCACCTCTTAAGCATCTTTTATCTGGTAAAAAAAAAACAGAAAAAAAGACAAGTTCTTCTGAGTCTGGTGCTATTTTGACCAGAGCAAATGGCCGCAAGCGCCGTGAAAAGACAGACATGTAAATCAGGTGGAATGCAGGAGATGCTCGTTTCGAAAATGGGACAGCTCACTCCACTCAGACTTGGCCTGGCTCCCAGGAATGCAGTTAGCTTGCACACAATCACTGCCTATTCACGGTGGCACAGCTGCTGTGGACATATGTTCCCCACCAAAGGAGGAGGACATCAACCAGGCACACCTTGAACAGGTTAGCAGATGAATGGCGTTCAGCCCTTTGTCAGTCTGCCCTCGTCTTGTTGTATTTTCCCTTGCTCAACAAATAAGTTCCACTCCGGTGTGGCCTAAACTTTTCCCATACATTCATCCATGACAAACTGAGGGCATAATACATGGCAGTAACAATATTGTTCTGGATAATACTGATCCCTGGTAACTTTACTTCTGTAAATAAATGTTTGAAATCATTGACATTGCTAAATCTTTTAAGGTGTTTCAAAAGGACAGTAAACCTAAAGGAACCATAATAAGTACTATTAATAGTGAAAGCGCATACAAAGACTTTTTTCCTAGCCCTCAGCAAATGACCATATGTGAGAGAAAAGATTACATTTATTCATAGCTGTCTTTCATCAAGAAGCTTAAAACCCAAACTTCGAATGTAACCCCAAATTATATGCATATTGAGCTGACCTTTTTCACCCTTTTTCTCAAAGCCATCAAGGAGGTGTGATATGCAAAAACCCGCAGATCCTTCGGCTCGTCATTTAGACGATTTCAGCACTTTTGGTTTTCCAACCGTCCAAGGGTGATCGCGTTAGTCACTAATAGATAAAGAAAAAGGCTCCCCATTTGTATGGAGGTCATATGTTTAATGTAAAAATTCTAAAACCTTGCTGTCATTGCAGTCAGAGGAAAAAACAATGTGACTTACACTTGAAATTCACTTGATGCAATGTCAGACACTTTGAATCGTGAGACAGGGAGCGTGCCAGATAACTGCAATCAATTCTCACATTATCCATTGTTAACACTCACGCTTTTGTCACCCCTCTCTGCAGCTATGACCTATTAGCTTTACTGAAGTGCTCTGAGGCCAGGGAGCCACGTGAAGGTTGTTCAACCATCCAACAGGGCCATTTACAGGAGAGAGACCCCAGAGTCGAGCTGCCGCAGCTCTCTAATGGCTCAATCAGCAGCACTGATGGGAGCAAATGGCACCCAGAGATTTCAACACATTCCCTGTGAATGCATTGCATTTGCTCTCTTTATTTTCGTTATTATTTGTAATGGCAATGCATAAAGATTCATGTGAGGACATTGCAAAACATTTGAAATTACACCACAGCAACATCCGATTCTTTTTTAAGTATGCAGCAATATGCGCCCACAACTGGTTCACTCTAAAGTTAATGCCACTGCCATCTTAACTTGCAAACACATCTTCAAATGATCTTTCTGCTGTTTAACCTACACAACAACCTCGGTTTAATTATTGTGATTTCCAAGGGAAGCAGGGTTGATCTTGCACCTCAATCCAACAATTACAGGAAACTATGTGTAAGATAAAAACAGAATATGTGCTTCCCTTTGTGAGAGATGGTGTGAAGTCACAGGAGTATTCATTAAGGCCTTTGTGTCCTGTTTGAAATAGTGCTGTTAAAGGCTTTAGCTGTGGGCATCTCTCTGGAAGAGATATAATGATCCTCCAATTAGAGACAGAATCACGAGACCTGTTTATTAGTCCTAATTCATCTCCTCATTGTGCTGAGCATATCAAATACCACAGAGGAAAAAAAAATCAACAATTTGCCCACCATAATTACAGATCTATTAATAGTTTCACAACAATGACAAGTAAAGCTATTCACATCATTTTCTATAGTGAAGAACAATACTGCACCACTGTCAAATGTATCCATTAAAGCCTGCATTTATACCAGCACAGTGACATCTTGCATTTCAGACGAGTGTGAGCCTCTTCAGATAAATTACACTTTTTCATTAACCAGAATGGTTTTGGTATTATTAATTCTAAATGGATTTTTAGACACCTCTCTGCATTTGTAGCTTATCATACAAAAGCAGGCTTTTGTGGCTGTAAAGGTATTTTCCATTAAGAACAAGAAGATGAGAGAAAAAAAGCAAGACTGCAATGCAACGACACTAAAGCTCAAGTACATGAGCTGGTATTTCACAAGCTTACATAGAAACATGGAGACTGTTGTACTCCTCAAATAATCCTAATCCTAAAGATTACTCTTTTTTTTTATAATACTAAAAGGTGATGAATGAACCCAAATGAACTCACCTGTACTATCGTTGACCGGTGGCTCAACCTTTTTGGCACACGGATAGTATGTTGTTCAAACTTTTCCAGCAGTCTAGACCTATTGCATACGTATGTCCACCAGTGTGTTTTTAATACTTTACAGCCACAGTGACAGCGGTAGTACAAACTGGGTAAATACACAAGTTACCCACAAATCATTGTGCCGCGTTAATGAAGTTTCTGTTTGTTTGCTGGCCTTTACTTTGTCAGCTCAAGCGGCCGTCACGCGCACAAACAGTTGAGTAGGTAATGCTAACGTTACAGATAAGGATGCACATTTTCGCAAAGGGTAAGAAAATTTACGGTTTTATTAGTAGTATGGTCAATCCAAATGTTCTCGGTTAGCCATGAAGGTTTACCTTTAAATCACCGCTTGTGTTTACCGAATCAGTATTTGCCTTGAAAAAGCATTAAGGCTACTCCCAAACACAATGGAAACGCACAGCAGGTGTTAGCTAAGCTAGCGTTAGCTTATGAGATTAATTTAACGCTATTTATTAAAAGAAAATGAGGTGGCTAATGGCTCAAGGCTATGGCGAGCTACCAGCTATCTTGGAGGACAAGGCTAAGTACTAGCGTTATTGTGCAAATACACTGTTCGGTGGATAGGAAAATCAGAGTTATACTGACATTTCTGCAACTGCAAACTTGAGTAATGTCAAGAGTTAGTCATTGTAAACTTAAATGGCGTTAAGATGGGCGTGATGGTATTTTTTCCTCCACTTATAACATGGTACAGATAAATATACTAAGATGACAACAACACCCAGAACAGAAAGCAAAAAACACAATGCAAATGCCACAATTTTGAAACATTTTAATATTAAGCGTTAGATGATACATGGTAAAAAATGCGTTTTCACAACCATTTTTTCCTCTCTTATACTTCAGAAAATGCAGCATTACACTTATGTGAGGGAGCAGGACGGCTTGTTTTTGTAATATGATAACATTTTTAAGTATTGCTAAACATCTTGTCAAGGGCAAAGGTGATGTGAAATAACATTGGCCAACATTCAAATTTAAATATTTTATAGACCAAATATTTTGCAGTCAGTGACCAATAAAATTACTCTCCGTGCAATATTATAGCAACTAGCACAAGAATACTGTCCTAAATCCTAACTTGGTGAAGCTTAAAATATATCACTTTTGTTGAGATTGTGTCAGAGAGTTGTTGATTCATCTTTATTGCTCATGACACTTTATTGGGGGATTATATATTCACTGCATGAGGTGACACAATCTCACCATCGACTCCTTCATAACATAAGAGGTTCTCCTTTGCTGTGAGAATAATAACTGATGTCAGGGTCTTGAGAAAGTTTTCCAGCATAAAACTTATTGAGAGTGCACTCATCATCATGGTGCAGGGACATTTGTTTGGCAACGTTTAATAGTAATTGAGTCTCTAATGATGAAGTGACATTGTATTGTAAAAAAAGGGAAATACAGTGGCAATGCATTAGCTTACTTGTGATGTTGCTGTTCTACTGGTAAAATTTACTCAAGGGGTAAAAAAAGGTAATGAGTTCTCATGTTGTATGTGTTTCTCTCCTAAAACATATAAAAAACAAAATACTGTTGTGTTAATTGAAGGTCAGTGCTACTGTTGTTCACTGAACACCATTTGTTCATTCATTCAATTCATTCATTCATTCATTCATTCATTCATTCATTCATTCATTCTTTCTTTCTTTCTTTTATGTAGTCTTCTAAGCATTGCCCATTTTAATTTTGGCTGAATACATGTTTTTCCCTTATGTCTAACTATCCACTAATGATGAACATGTTTGTTAGTGTTGTGCTACTCTGTTGTGGTTGGTTAACAATATGTGGACTCTTCTATAGTTACAATTTAAAATGCTCGGAAGAGTTGACTTATCTTTAACAAAGGGACTGAAATAACAGATAACACTAAGTGTACCTGCAGTACAATTTTTACTTGTGATATTGTGTACAATTAATAACGTAATGGGACACCATTCTTTAAATTTTCAGATTTTGGGATTATCTGAGCAAAGCAGCTGGAGCATCTTGTCAACGCAGTCCATCCACTCCTGGCTCGAGAATGTTGGCAAGCTGTTCGATTGCCCAAGTGTTGATGTCAAGTCAAGGTAAAACTCAGATAAAATAAATTCATGGTTATTTAATTTTAAGAGCAGCAACGGCAATCAAGCAGATTTGATGCTGTTAAATCTATCTAAGCTATTAAATCCCAACCCAACTGTTTTAAACAGCCAATGTTTCCTTGAAGGCAGAGTGAGCAAGATTTGTTGGTTACGTTTTTTAAACATAACATTTAAAGTGTGTACCTTTTCCATCTGTGGCTCAGTAGGTAGAGCAGGTTGCTTACTTATTGAGTTAGCGGTTTAATCTCTGCTACTCTGGTGTCGGAAAGACTTAATGGAATCGCTGTTGTCCCCATGACACTTCAGTGTTTTCGCCATTACTTGTTGGCCTACGAGACAGCAGCAATCATTGACTGAAGCCGCCACAACAGAGGCTTTATAGAGGCTACTGCAACTGAACTACAGTGCAGTACAGTGCTATGACGTATGTGTACGTCAGCAATGTTGTTGTGTTTGCTCTCACTGCCAAAGGGGGGAGACAAAGTTCCTTGCAGCAGGTTTGAATTACTACAGGAGAAAAAAGGCAAAAAAGGTCACAGGTTACCTAAATGACCATATCACCACCACCCAAAAAAAACAAACAAACTGTGTAACACGCATACCAGTATATTCACTTTTTTCTCCAAAACGCTGGAACCAGGGAGCAAAAATACAGATGGAAAAGAAGGCACAGCTTGTTAAGTCATCATGTACTTGTTCTGTTCACTTTTTTAAATCTTTTAATATACAGAGTGAACAGAAATTCGATTGCACATATACAAAAAGTGCAGACAGCAAGCCCTCTGACTGCAGACTGAAGCCAGCCACGCCAAAAAAACATTTCACGTAGTAGCACCAGGCCTTTAAATATTCTAGAGGAAACACTGTTGGTAAAGTTTGAGACAGTAAAAGCAGGGGCGGCTGCCAGCTTTTGTGACAAAGCTGTGTGAATAGCACCAGCAAATCAGTTTCACGTGGTGCTGGCCTCCTCCTGGACTTCATTGTATTACCAGCCAGATTGAAACAACTGTGTTGGCACAGCAGAGACAAAGGTTATCTTACCAGAAAAGTTTAACCTAGTGCAGCTCTTGCCACAGTGTAATGGAACACAATCCGCAATGTAACTTGAACTGGGTAATTCTTAAATTTACATTGTGATAGAGTTGTAAAATCCAATTTTACAGTATTATAAACCACTGTGCTGTGTTTTGGCACCTGATAAGGCTTTAAATGCATTGATCTATTATTCAAATCAGGCTTCCTGGATCATATTTCTTCTTGCTTACATTTTTAAACAGAGCTGTTTGCATGCCGCATGCCCATCTAAAATTAGATTGTTATGTTAAAAAAACTGACAAGTGAAAGTTTGTAGATGGTTTGTAATTTTTTATCAGTTACAAATGTTTCATCTTAGGGCAGTCATATCAACCCTATTTTTGTAGTCATCAACTACTCCCAAAAAGTTGCTGACTAGTCAGTTAATTGCAGGGGATGGGTGAGGTTATTTTCACCCTTAGACCATGATCATCAGGTCTCTCATACAACCAGTAGATACAACCAGTTAATCAGTTTAGATGGAACTAAACTGGGCATAGGTGAAATAGCAAAGTCCTGGATTGGCTCTCAGAGGCTGTTTACAAAAGAGCTACAACCCGATAGGACTAAACCCCCATTAAGTTTGTTGGAGCCGGAGATGCGATTTGACAGCAGTAAAAAAGCAATTTTTTAGTCGCGCAAGTAGCTGAAGCCTTTTTTTCTTGTTTATTTTGCCAGCATAACTTCAAAAATCATTGTTCAAACAGATCTATATCTGCTCTAGTCAAATATTTCCACTTATCTGATTTTAATCAAGCATTGGGATGTATGCGCGTGCCTTTCTGACTCTTTCTCTAGCCGCATGTCTGCTGCCTTAGCGTTCCACACTGTGCTGTATTAAATTTTATGCTCCACCTCTACAGCTTGTTAGCAACAACTATCCACAGCGCCCTCAGATGCATATCTACAATTTATGCATTTTTACTGCTTTATTAGTGCACTGTGCTAAAACCAAAGATGAACAATTAATCTACAATAATACACAATGTCCACTAGTGGTATTGATAGCTTTCTACTTTAACCCTACCACTTTACAACTTGATCTGTACTTATACATACCGTTTAAGTAATTACACACCCAGCCTTTTCGAATGAGTCATAAATGTTGGTGTTTCTCGGTATTTTCTACTGTGGTGCATACATTCATCTACTTCAGTATATTAGAATTTTACTGGATTGTGACTTAAATGTTTAATTTGAATGTAGAGTTGTGTTGGCATTTTTATACATTCATAGCTTGGTTTGGTTATAAAGGTTAATTATTAATTGGTAAGGTTAATTATTCTTGGTAACTCTTACAATGTGCCAACCATAAATGTGTTAGATAAAAAAAGGATAAATAAATACCGATAAAGATGAAACAATGGTTTCATGAGACATCTAAGTGAGACAGACTGAAACCCTGCTGTCTGTTGGGACAGGGCAGCTCTACTTTGGACAAATTAATCTCCAGTAAAGATGACTTAGATCAACTTTGAAAAACACTAAGATGAAAACCCATAAAATGATTACGAACGGCGGCCAGAATGACAAGTATTATCAACAAAAATTAATCAGGTGCATCTTTTCATGAACTCAATTAATAATGTGCAACAACGGGGTCTTTTTTCCCTGGAATGAAAATTAATTAGCAGGGGAAGGTCACTCGGAGATGCTGACATCACTCATCAGGCCGCTGTGGCAGTTCTAATTATTTGTCTTCCAGGCTTGGCTGATCAAAAATTATTGCCATACCTGAGCAACATTTAGAAAAAAAGCTTTGTTTAAAGCGCTTTTAATTAGACCTGCTCTTTGATTAATGCCGTGTAAGCGCTCAGGATCGGCCCTCTTATCAGCATTTCTGACAAGTTTGCTGGGTATTGTTGTGTGAAAGACGTTTTACTGACACTAACCGACTGTTTAGAATCTAATTCGTTCACTTTAGTTGCAATTAAAAAGCTATTTACTGCCAGAACACTTGTTGATATTAATATAGATGTTGTAAACTTATACTTGAAATAAATGTGGCATTAAGTAATAATTAGGAAAAAAACATCTATTATGCGGATTAGAGCTAATAAAGAGTGTAGCTACTAACAACCCGCAATATCACACACAAACACAGTGTTGAAGTGAATTGTACAATGATCACAGTTGCTCCTGTGATAAGTTGCTCCCTGCACATTGTTGGAGAGAGAAAGAGTAGCTCTCAGTAACTATAGTTTATTGTGCTTTTGTCAGCCATAATTAATAACAAAAGGCAAAGGTCACAACATTCCAACATGATTACCTAACCTCTGCCTGATAACATATCTGGCCACTGCTGGGCCTATTGCTACAAAAGAATGTTACAATCAAGGCTTTACCAAGCTCTTGCGTCTTTCCACAGAGTTATTGTGTTGACTCGTTGGGTGAACTATCTTCAACCCTTACTACATCAATTCACATTACCTGCAAATTAGCAAAGTTCTACTTTCAAGCTCACAGTACATTTGATCCAAATAGACTCTAAATGCCATTTCTGTTCTTATTAACCTACGGATCGGTGTGGCAGATATTTTCATGAGGTTGCTGGGGAAAAAACACGAGGCTAATGGCTTGGTTGTGACAGCGCTATTCATGATGATTTATGATTCTGTGTTTAAGTTGATTACTCCACTGCTGACTCGGAATACTATTTCAATTAGTGCACTGAAGGTCACTCCACGAAATCCCTCCATAATCTATTCCTATTAACACTAATGCGCCGAGTATCCATATCTGTTCACCCTTGTTGATTCAAATCATCCCCACTCCTAACGGCCAGCTTGTTTACCAGTTTACTGGTTCGGACGTATCCTAGATGGTAATTTTCTCTCCTCTGTGTATCATTAATGTCTTCAGTCTTGACACATGGCTAGGAGGGACATCTCAATAGAGCTTGGGTGCATTTTTATTGCTTTTATTGTTTCTAATTTGTTTTACAGATCAAGTGATATTTATGCTGAATGAAATTGATCCTGAAAGCCCTATAGGCAAAAGTGGTAATATTGTGAGGTTAGAAAGCAACAACCTCCTATTACTTGTCATCATGAGAACCAAAATAGCCTCGGCGTGATCAAAATTTTAGAGGTCTAAATTAATTTTACATCACTTTCATTCATACTCCCACTCACCCATGCAGAGGAGGAAATTAGCTACCTGTATTTAATCTAATATGTTCCCACTGTAAGCGCTGGTGGACATGATAGACTTAATCAGTTCACACTGAATCAAAAAGCTCACCAGACAGCGCTTAGCGATGAACAATGTATTAAATTTCAAAGACAGGGTCTCTGGGTTTACCACTAAGAATAAAGGGTCTACTTTATTTTACAGGATACATCACTCTCACAATACAAATGACCTAACTGTCTGATTAAGTTGTTCTGATTGCAACTGAGGCAGAATAATAAATAAAAAATTGGCAGCAAATATACCACTAAAAGTTTATGGCAAATTTGCCAGTTAAAGTTTAAAGTTTGGATTAGCAGCAAAACCTTTTATTACATTTTAAACTAGCACACAAAAATCAGAACTGGAAAAAGGTCAAAACTAACAGCTAAAAGCTCTTATCAGCCGCCACAGGCCTCAAGGCCCGAGGACAGGAAACATCCTTTTTTTGAGAGAGGGGTAAAAGTGCTGACATTGTCACCAGTTGATGGGACTCTATCCAAGGGATAGGTGAAAACACTTGGGCACAGTGACATCAATTTTCAAGATGATTTAACTCCATGCTTCTGTGTTGGAGGAAAGAAACTCCAGACCCCTGATTTACCTCCGATGACAGCCACGCGGCCCCCGAAACAATGTTTCCAAGGCTACTAGCGAATGACGAGTGGTCACGTCTGTACAGCCGTCCCCATTGGTTTGATTTATGTGACCGGGATCCAATAAAAATGGCAATCAAATCAACCCAGCCACTTTACAGGTAGAGGGCTGTCTGATTGAGTTGTCGAAGGCATGGCTGAGGCTCAGAATGATTATGCTAGGAAACGGAGAGGGGTCCATCTCTCCGCACCCAACAAGGACACCATACATCTCCCCATGCAGCTTTCCTACTCCACTGTGAAATGTATCCAAAATAACTGCACACCTACTGCTTGCCTGCCTCCCCTCTCTGAAGGTTATTTGTCGTCTGAAGGACTCTCCCTGTCAGCGTATGATGAATACCATGTACACAGACAAGAGCAGCGTCAGGTCCAGGATTAGCCGGAAAACTCACTGATCTGTGAATAACCTAAAAAAGAGGAGCTGAAGATTAGCAATGATGCTTTTAGGAATGATCCATCAAACTCAACTACCTCAGTCACTCAAATGAATCATCTCACTTGATTCTTTAACCCAGGTGAGGTACGAGTGACTGCCGTGCCACCTGCAGGTCACAGGGATCATTTGGAGAATGTTTATTAAATCAGTGCTATCAATTTTCTTACTGATCATCTTTTATCTGTCCTGTCCTTGGGGATGAGTCAAGCGCACAATGATGTTAAAGGTTGCAGTATTCAACTTATGGCTTTTCCATTCAACCTCCAAAGCTTCACTGACAATATTGAATTACAGCCATTGCCATAACATACAAATTGATACCTGAAATACGTCCCATATCGAGAGAGGCCCGTCACATAAGTTAACTCAGTTCTGTTAACAGAGTTACCATTCAAAGCAGAACAAAAAGAAGAGCAAGCAATAATCATGTGAACTATTTGCCTTGGCTTTGAACTAATGACAACTTAGGCATGCCTGTTTACTGTGCATGAGGAAGCACACATTCAGGAAGTAAATTGGATCAAAGTACAAGCAGCTGCTTAAGTACTTACTCGCTTCGATAAGCAGAGTGAAATCACCATCATTGTTGCATTAGAGTGACTTGCTTCAGTCACCGCCAGGAAAGCAGACAGGAAGAGAAGAGGGGAGCTGATAGTGTAGCAGCTCCATGTGTCATGAAGGAGCCTCTGGCTAACAGCCAGCCTGAAAGAGAACAATTGAACATCACTGTAGAGTCTTTTTGTGATGGAAACACAATCACCTTGTTAGAGAATAGAATGCATTGTACAACAGGTACAAACACATCCTCTGGAATAATAGTCAAAGCATGTGGAATTTATATAAATCCGTCTGCACATTTCAAGACATACATTTATGAGTAAGGTTTTATTAGTTTTGTTTTTTTTCCCCTTTGACTGTAATAGTAACCTCAATACTGCTCCTTTGGAAAATATGAAAAAAATTAATAAAATACAAATTTAAAACAAGGAAGAAGCTTTCAGTTATGATAAGCAAACAAAGAAAGGATAGCACTTATGTGAACCCAATGTCTTTTTAATATCTTCCTTTTAAGGGTCAAGGCAGAGTGAAAACAAAAAGTCTCTGATCCAAAGGATCCGAAATGACATCATCTTTAGTTTCCACTGAACTCTGAAGACCTTTCCTCTCTAGCAGTGAGGACACAAGGAAAGTTCAAGGATTGAGCAAGTCAGTTGGACTAACATGCCATGGAACAGGAAATAGCCATTCATTGATTTTGTGTGTGTCCAGAAAGATCAATTTTATTCTTCCTTTGTTTTCAGACTACAATGCACTAAAGCCTCTGCAGCAGCAGGATGTGTTTCGTACAAACGTGGTCCAAATGAAGCTATAAATCAAGTGTTGGAGCAGAAACACATAATGTCATCCCCCATAGACCGTGGACTGTACAGTATTGCACCTCAAACTCCTCCATTCTTCTCCCATGCTGTTTGTACATATAGTCTCCCAATGTCAGACAATCTAATTAAAACAACAGTCAAATATAAAAACAAAGACTCTTTAAAATTGATCAGTGAAGATTAATTTTATTTGGATATGTGTTTTAAACTCTTCATGAAGAAGTTAGTCACGGTTAGATTATTCTGTGTTGCATGCCCTCCTTTGTAGCTGTTATCTGGTTCAACATCACTCAGTTGTTATGCAGTTTGCTGATTAAGTGCTCGTGCACGTATGCGCATGTGCATTAACTGACACTTCTTTAATTGTATTGCACTTGTGATATCTGGTGCTGGAGTTAACTCGTAAAAGTGAAGTCTTAAGCAGATTCCCAGCGCCTGCCTATTTAAGATTCATAGAAAAGACCATCCGCCCCAATCAATATCTACTTGAGATTTAAGTTGCATTATGTGTCCCCTTCACAGGCATGATTTAAAACATCAGCACAAAGTATTCTTAATTTTATTGCCTGCCGTAAATTAAAATTAATGATGCTGACATCCACAATTAACAATGAAAAATGCAGATTCTTATAATTACTTTAGCAGTAATATTGTTTTCAGCCCAGGCTCAAGGTGCTCCTCATATTCTCCTCAACATTCAGTAAAACACAAAAAGACAGCTTCATTACATTTTATTTGCTATAGGAAACAAAAAAAAAAGGTCTAACAAAAATCCACAGCTCATTTGGGAATATCTCGCCATGCATAATTAAGCAAATTTGATTGGAATTAAGCATGACTTCTTTTGGTTGGGTTTTAATGAATGCAAATCAGGCATCTACATCCCTAAGATTAATTTCAGCCAATTAAAAAACAAAGCTTGTTGGAAAGTGTAAAAGTGTTCAAAGCAGGGCAGCAAAGCAGTTTCTCTCTCCCTTTCCCCTTTCCTCTCTCTCCTCATCTCATCTTCATAACTTGCACTCAGGAGAATCCCCCCCCCCTAAACTTTGATCATTAGCATGAAGTTACAGGCAAACAGTATGAATTCAAATGTGGCAGAAATGCACTGCCAAAATCCTTATGCCTTCTTAATCTCATACTTGCACCCCTTAATAGTTACTTTACACAGTTATTGTGAGAGTACCTCTTTTTAACACTGGGGTTAGGATAAACAAAAGCATTAACTGGGATATACTCAAATATTGATGCAATGTGGTAATAATTTCTTGCTTGTGATGCAAAGGCAAACTTTGGGGCATTAAAGATGTCATTGTTCTGGGTTTTGACAGGACAAAATATGACAATTATTCTGCATTAGTTTGCCCACAATAATGTTGACACAACCTGAAATCAACCTTTATCAGTGTTCAAGAGCATTCAATCCATCTGACTTAAGCACTCTGGAGAGCTCATCGTGGTATTTTCCATGTGAAGGCACCATTGCACACCAGACCAGTGACAAATAACACAGCTCACACCAATAACAAATGTCAGTGTCAGGCACCGTCTATGGCTTATGTAGGTGTTAGTCTCATTATGACAGCCTTGCATTACCCTCCATCTTAAATGTTATTCTGTTCTTTTGCACCTATCAATGCTGCACACAACAGCACTGAGTCAATCCTGATTATTTGGAGAGTGAGACATACACGCTAATGATTGAGGGCAAGCAGGCACCTACAGGCTAATGCTAATCTGAGTGCACATTGCTCGGAGAACGCAGTGTACATTGATTTGATCTCTCACATCAAAAGACAAACAGTGGTGCAAGTCAGCGCATCCCCAGTCAATGTCATTCCTTGAAGTGATTCCCCCACACGTGCATCTTCATGGGCCTGGGGAGGGTGGGAGGGAGGGAGAGAATAGAGAATTAGGCAATCAGATCTATTGGCATTTCTTTAAAGGAGATTCATGGTGGGAGGACAGAGGAAACGTGAGTAAAAGTGGTTCCCCATTCACCTGCAAGCCAGAGCCAGTTCTGAAAGGCTTGCTGTGTTTAGATTGCATTAATCCCTCTGTCTCTACCTGTTACAGATCTTTCATTAATGTTGTCTTTTAACATCAAGTCTCCTGCAGAGTGGGGAATAAGTGGAGAGTTCTCAGAACTCTGCAGAAAGTTCAAAGCGCCACAAGAAACCCTTTATGTGTTCCCTTAATCATTCAAAAACCCATCCTAGTATGCCACTTGCGTAGCTCCTCCATATGACGAGAAGAATTAATATTTGGCCTCTGATGCATTCTTTTTGAAAGAATAAAGGAATGTGAAGGAAAAGCATTATCTATTCAAGGAGCACAGGGAATACTGACTGTGTCTCAGTTCTGTTGTAGCTGCTGCGTCTCATTTTGTCTGTCGCAGATCACAGGGCTGCAGACTGGTATGTTTCTGAGGGAGAAAGAGAGAGTGGGAAATTGTACTGTTTTATTAGAACCCGGTGGGAGAGTTTTGTAGAGGCAAGCATGCCATTGAGCCTATTTGCATCATGCTAGCAGTGAATGGATATGATAATATTGTGATACTTTGGAAACACTCCCACAAAAGTGGTTTATGTGATCATTTTCATGTGGTGAGAGCCTCTGGCAGAACCCCTCATGATATCAGAGAGATAAGTCTGCACCCCCGTTTGTATTCATTTATTTTTACCTTAAACATTACAGAGCTGCCTTTGGACAATAACTTATGATTACCACTTCATTGTGAAAGACTTGTGAAAACATAAGCCAGCATAATTGTTACTTCAGCACTGCTCTCCGTCATTTGTTCTGTTCCACTTCTTAGTGTTTTTGTCTGTTCGTCCTTCACTGTGTTAATGTAATAACTCTGATGCCTTAGGCTTTTCATTTCATTCAGTAAAGCCTCATTGCTATAGAGTTGGCCTTATGCTTACTTTATGCACCAAAGACCACATATTCAAGTTCACTAGAGCAGACCTACGCGCCTTTTGAAGCATTTGGTTATTATGAAAGTATAGTGTTCGTACATTTGTAACTGCAATTGCAACTCAGCCATCAGTGTAAAATTTGCTTTTTGAGGTTTCCTGAATACAGCAAGACAAAGAGAAGGAAAAATGTGTGTACCCTTTCTTTTCACACATAATAACACAACAGAGATTATTATTCAGGGGGCTAAACCAGTGAAAGGCTATTCAGTACATTTGTTTCAGACTGTCCTACTAAAAAAACTGAAAAGTGGAGTAATTTGCACAAAGCCTTTAAACATTTAAACATTCTATGCATTCAGCGATGGCTTTTAAAAGCCTTTTAATTAATTTTCATTTAATTGCATTGAACTATTAAAAAAGAGAGTACTGTGGAAAAACTCTGTCTTCTAGGTGTAGGGCTAAATTGTGTGGAGTGAAGAGATGTTACTAAGAGATGGGAAACCCAAGGGACAAGGAGGAGGACAATGCTGTCTCTTGGGAGAATTTTATGCTGCTGAAGTGAATTTGAATACATAAAGGAGAACTCGGGTAAAAGGAAAGGGGGGTACAACATAGCCTGTGTTCTCTGGTCCCTTGTGTGGGAAAAGAGGCGGATTACCCTTCGTTTTTTTCAGCTTTGGCCCTATTTTCAATTACTAATTTAGCATTTTAAGTTCTGCGATTGTGCCCATAAGTACATTAACTCAAGAATAGCATATTTTACCTCCAAGCATCACACTTTTAAGTGTCAAATGTGTTGCTCTTCAAGGATGGTATATTTATTTTTAATGAAATTTTCCATTACCTCAGATTTGTTACAGATACAATGGTTTGCAGGAAAAGTGTTGCATTGATTCATTGCTTTCACTAAGAAAGCTATATATATTTTCCCCTTGTTAGTTTATTATTCTGACTCTTTGTCAGCTTTTTATCTTAAAAATTCAACAGATTTTCCAGAAAATTTGGTCAACAGATGGGTCTTTGCCAAGAAACCAAGGATTAGATTCGGTAGTGTTTTAGGCCAAGGATTTCCTGTCATGAGAAAGTTAAAGTTTAAAGTTTAAAGCTGTAAAACTGACACAAACCCTAAAGTCAAAAGAAATTCGTTCACATATTACTACGTCCAAAACGTGTTTGTAATTTCTATAATAGTATTCAAAGTACTGCTCTGTCCATGCCTATCTTAGTTTATCTTATGCCCTGATTGTGAAGGATTAATTTATTGCAAAAACAGGTTTTGTTTTATTTATTTATTTTACATTCTATTTATTTTTTTATTTTGGTTTTTAAGTTAGATTTATGTTGATTTAGCCATTTTAAGAGTGACTTTTATCTGCCTTTGCAAATATACTCCTCATATGCAGAAATTGAGCTAAGATGATTTCTGACTACTCTTTCCTTTGAAAATACTCAGCAAAACATTACTCAAAACACACACACACACACACACAAAAAAAACACATTTATATGTGCACATTTTCCTGCTCAGGCAGGCAACGCCCCGCACATTCTCCCTTCTTAGTTTTCCTGTTTGGTCTGCCCTCTTTACTTTGTCCCTTATCTAAGCATCATTCATTCCTCCTCCGTGATCCTGCACTTGGCTTTGGTCTGCGTGGCTTGGCTCCCTCTCATCCCTCCTCTACCACACCAAAGACACTGTTCTTTGTCTTCAACTAAAAGCAAAAGGGTTGTGGTGTGTGTGTGCGCGTTTGTGTGTGTGAGGGCAATACCTGTTGATATGCAGCGGGCTCACCTGTTTGCAGTACACCTTGCTATTACGTCTGTCTGCTTTTTTATCTACGGCTTTATGTAGCTTATAGAAAAAGTAATCCATCAACATTACAATATCTAAAATCAAAATTTGATGTTTTTAAATTTAGAGTTTATGTATATGTATGCATTTTTTTTTTTATCACAGGGTCTGTTTTAGACTTTTTTCCTAATTATGTATTCATTGCAAAAAGTCTTTAGAGTTTCTTTAGGAGCTGTTCAGAACTGTTGGTCTTTTTCTTTTTTTTCAAAGTGATCCAAATATGTAGATGACAATTCTTTAGTAATTTTATCATACATTATGTACAATCAAAGAATGACCTCTATACTTAAAAAAAAATTCTAATGCAATGCGAGAAACAAAGATCTTTCCTTAATGGAGCAGACTGTTGATTCAAGGTTTCATGCTTCCATTTTGGGGTCTGAAAACTTCTGTGATACATGCAGAGGCTTGTATCAGTATAACTGTGAGCTTGAACTCAGTGCAGCTGATGTGTTCTCTGTTCCTGTAGAGGTCACTGTTGTGTGGTGCCTTTGTGTCCGACTGGGATTCCAGCAGCTCTAATACCTTCCTTTATGAGGTCTGCAGCAAGTACTGTGACATTGAAATGGTCTGTGAGCAAGAAAAGAATGACAAAGTTAATTTTGTTTGCAAAGCCATATTGTGGTGTACAAACAACATGGTTTTAAAAGGAAAAAGTTTGTCAATGGTTAATCTGTACAATAATGAACAGCAGTTATTTTTTTGTGCCAGTGTTAATCATGCTGTACCCGCAGTAAGTTCATTTGGACCAAATAAAGAATCTTATGTACATATGTCTGAAGACGTCTTAGAATTGTAGGATTATTTCCTCTCTGGAAGAAACACATTATGATAATCGCAAAATCCCCATATTTGTGTATCTGGGGGATGATTATGAGTGGGCTTTACTACCAAGAACACAAATTAGATAGTATGAATGAGTTCATCTGAAGCATTTGTATTTGCCATTTAACTCTGAAATCCTTGTTTATTAAACTCCAATTGCACATATGAATCAACTCTTTGGCATTAATCATAAACTACAAGAGCCCAGATGGTACAATCTTAGCCAAGCTTGAATTAATATGAAAGGTTGAATCGCTGCTGCGTTGAGATCCTCTCAAGGACCTTTGAAGAATGACATGAATAATCATTGTTGTTGGATGCATAGTTTATTAAGTCAGCAGAGCATAGTGACCTACTGCAAACTGAGAGATATTATAGCACATGGTGCTGCCCTGCCTAGACTTTTTGATGCATTACAGCTTAGATACTAAAATGAAGAATGACTTCTTGTATGAACTCATACTATAAAAATTTTAGTATCATATCTTGCACCATATAATGAGTATCATATAACTATGATCATGATAACTAAAAATAAACAAGACCAATGTGACATACTGATAATATTTACACGTCAGTAACTCTTTCCACTGTTACATCCTGTTATTGCTGGGCAGCTTCCACTTAGCTTTACATACTAGCAGGTCCAGTTTTAAGGAATTAAGGGGATATGTTTGTAGAATATGGCAGAAATGAAATGTAATATTAATAAATACATTGTTATTTGTGTATATTAACATGAATATAGAAATTGTTGCGTAATAATTACCTTAGAGGGATCCATTTATATCTACAGAGGGAGTGGGTGTCTGCCATTTTGCCTAGTTTCTACAGTAGCCCTGAACAAAAAAACAAACAAAAAGTGTCTCTAAAAAGGTTTGGTAATTATGTGTAATTGAAGCTGCATTATTGAGGTGAAAGATAAAAAGTAGAGTTGATGTTTCCCCTAGTTCATAAAGTTGAATAGGATTACTTGCACTGATTTATTGATTTTGATAAGGAGTCATTTAGCGGTTAGTGATAACTGAGATAACAGACACAATAAAACAGTCAACAAAAGGTCAATGTGACACTTTTGATATGTTTTTTGTTATATGTCATCACTGTATTATTATTTTTATTATGTTTACCTTGAGTCTTAGCATGAGTTAATTCCATGTATGTTATGTCACTATCATGCAATAATACTAAGAGTTTGGGGGCAAGAGGATTGGGGGCAGGAGATAAAACGGTAGTCATCAGGCTAGCATACAAAGGTCAAATGGCAAAACTTGTTTGTACTTACTTGAATGTACAATGCATAACATTAACAAAATGTCTAAAAATGACATTATCTTTGTATATATTTTAAGATTTCCTCTTACATTGTCCAAAATGTTGCAAAAAATTGTAATCCTTAGAAATCTGTGATATTATTCAAAGGTATGGTGCATTTCATTTTGTCTTGTGAATTTCTATGGTACCACAAGTCAGTGTGAGGGGAACATTGGTGAACATGACTTAACATTAATGTGAATAAAACTTTTAATTCATTACCTGTCAGTGAATTTTTCTTCTTGAGTCAGTCAGATTGATTTTCATTTCAGTGGTGGCTAAAACCTATGACTGCATTCTACATTATCAAGCTATGTGTTTTTTTAAATTGTTTTGATTAAGAGACCTCTTAGCAGCAGATATTACATATTTTGCATTTAAGTGGAGCTGAACAGCTGAACACAGATAATAAGAAACTATGTAGGATCACAGCTTGTTACATTAATGTATTTCCTGTCCTTGTCTTTTATTTTTTAACAAAAAACAGTCCTCCTCCACTTTGCTTTGGCCTCACACTTAATGAATTCCAGCTTAGCTGATTTCCTGATTCTAAAGGACATTGCATCTCATTTCTTGTCACTTGTCTCCTAAATTCCTTAAGGTACAATTAGCATTTTGTTTGACGAAACGTTGAAAGGTTCATAGATTGATATTTGCAAAAATGTAGCAGAGTGTTTTTTTTTTCAAATGCAAATTCTGACATTTATTAACTTTTATTACAGATACTCTGTTTATGGATTGTAAAACTCTGCATAGATTTAATGGGAATAAAGTAAAATTACAATGTTTAAACACAATCAGTGTGGCAAACCAGCAAGTGTGTAATTTAGAGTGGTGTGGCAATGAAATGTTTTACGGGCCTTGATTTATGTCCTGTGCATGGCATTTCTAATGAGAGAGACCAACATTGCAGTGTGCCTGTGTTCCAGGAAACTACATTTACAGCAGATCTTTTTTCTCAAGAGTGTTTTTCCCCTGTGAAATAATGTCAGCACTTTCCCACCTTCAAAGTCCTTTTGTTTCCAGATCTATTAACAATTCTAATTGTACAGGAACACTTGTTAAGTAAGGCTGGTAAATAAAGCAGGAAACGCATTATTTCCTTTTAGTGCAGATTAAAGGTACAGCTATGCTGGGTTGAAACACATTAATGAGGTTTTAAATAAAAATGCTGGCAGGGAATTTACACCGCTGACTGGTTTAACTGCAGTAAGCAGTTGATTTTCCTTGATGTTAAAGGGGAACATTATTTCACCCACTAATGAAAAATACATCTTTCCACCCTCCTATCTGTTAATTAACATGTTTGTGTTAAGGGATTTTGAAAAAGGGATACAATCGCTTTCAATCTGATTAAAGTAAGTGATACATAATAGGGAGGTTGTTTTCCTTGGGTCCTTCTGTTAATTGAATAGCTTTGTATGACTTGGAATGTTTTTCGTAGCCACAACAGTTTCCCTGGACCTAGCTGCTCGGGATGCCCCTATCTTAATTACGGATCATACTCCAAATGTGGTTCAATTTCCTCAGCAGGACAGTTTCTGTTAACTGCTATTTTTAAGGCCAATAACAACGTCAAAGCTAGAGATGATTAAAGCAATTAAAGTTTCCCTTTGTTTTCTAAGCACAGCGAGATAGGCCTGCCTGTTTGTACAGCATTTATTAAACATTTACTAAATGGAATTGAATCTGTCATCGACGAAGTTTTCTGAGACAATTACCTTTTCACATGGCAAACACTGTTTCACTCAGCTAACGTCTCACAGCTTATGGCTGTGATTAGCCATTTGATTTCATCAAGCCAAACTGAAATCCTCTAGCAGAGAGAGAGAGAGAGAGAGAGGTTTAAATATAATTTTACCATCGGAATTTCTCAATTAGCATACCACATTTTCTCCATTAGATAAACTGCCTTTAGAGAGCTGGCTGGTTTAATCTGTTTAATGTCCGTGTAAACTATAATCTCTTGATTCTAAAAAGAAATCCCTTAAGGACATCATTCGCATACACTCTTCATAAGACAGTTTTTGAAAGACATGATCGAGTGCAGCTTTTAAAGAGGAATTGAACAGTGATTGGTTGTTATGCCTATCATGCTTTTCTTTTCTGCGGCAAGTGGATTGCGCAAGTTGTAGTTTCACTTGCTTTGGTTTAACTAAACATTAGAAATTATACTTTTACAAGCTTGGCCTTGCTTGACTATCACTAGAACATGCTGTTTAGCTGCATTTTTGGATTTCACAATAATAATTAGGTTAATATGGGCATTATATGAGATCTGCTTAGCAGTTCTTTGAGTGTTACGGAAGAACCTGTTGTCTCCCAAGTCATATGTTACATTAAGATGCTCCTTTTGAGAGATGGCAGCTTCTCAGAGAGTTCATTTGAAAGAGATATCATCATATGACATGACACATGAATCGAACTTTGATCTCAGATTGAATCAGAAGTGTATCAGCTGTGCATGTACGTATATCACTTCCAGTCACGGCAGTGCTGGGCTCTTAGTCTATATGAGTATAGAAATCAGGATTTGTTGTTATCCTATTGAACGACGAGCAGAGAGAAATCAGAGTGTTTACATGCATATCATTGCCTTCCATCATACACTGCAGGCTGTATGAATTAGGGCCTGCAAACACAGCCTCATTCTCCTTGCATCACGCCAAGAGTCACTCCATTGATTACCCTTCCCCGCTCCCAGGAAATGGCTCATGCATCTCGTGTACATTATAACAAATGTTCTCTTTGCATTACAATTGAATTGTGATTGTTATGTTCAATCAATGGGGAAAGGTCACGGGATCGCTCCTGCCAGCGCTTTAATGGAGAAGTCGATGAGGATTCATTTTAATCACTGCGGCTGTGGCAGAATGAGCACAACACTGAGAGACTGTCAATGGCCCGGTAATTACCGCTGTTTATACAGGTTTCTGCTTTAGCAATTTAGATATCCACAAATCTCTCTGTTTCTTGCACCACAGTTATATTGGAAGCTGCGTGGCATCAAATGAAGTACTGTAGGATGTGGGCCGTGACTACTCTAATTGTGGGACTATCGGTGAGGCTGGCTCTTTGAAAATGAAGTGAGCTCCATTTGCTCCTCTTTTGAGCAGTTACATTACCAGAGAGCTGTTACATACTTTGCATACTTTGTGTGAAGGAGCGCTCTATTAGCTCAGCTGAATCACAGTCCTGCCTGTAAGAATTTTATCAAAAGGTGGAATATTGTGGTTGTTCAACACATATGTTAAAAGTACACATCTGTCCATGTCAACCCTAAGTGTGCAAAAAGCAACTGGTAAAACAGATTTTTGGACAAATAGATTTAATTTCCCAGAATTCTTACAATTCACAAGTCACTTGTCCCTTTGATCAGTGTGTGTCTTCTTAAAGGTATAATATGTTACATTTCAGCATTAAAATGCTCAAGAATGAATAGATGTCATATGTACTGAACTATGTTTAAGGACAAAGAATTCTGTTATTTGATTCAAGTTTACACTGTGTTTCATTTTGTCATCTTTCAATGGTGTCATGACCCTTTTACCTCATCTAGTAGTGATAATTTCCTGACAAAAACAGGACACAACAGATAAAACATTAGAGAGTGAGGAAGAAAGTCACTAAACTTAGTAGTTAGCCACTCTGTTGTTTACAAACTACTAACTACTGTTTGTATCGCTCACCCGATGAAGGAGCACAATAAATTTATTTTAATGGACAACAGTTTTTGCTTAACAATGAAGACGACAACTCACATGATACCACAGAACTTCACAACATTGTCAAACTCTGGCTTTTGTTATTGTTTAGAGAAGCCCCTGTTGGCAGAAATTACATATGCGTTTAAATTTGCTTTGGACATAAGGCGACTTGACCTTAACTGTGTACATAAAACTAGACTATAAAACTGGTCAGGGGTAGTGGGCAAATTATTTGTAAGAAACAACTGTGATGGAGAGATGCAGTTTTATGTAAGCCTGCAACTAGTGATGCTTTTTATTGTTGATTAATCAGCTGTTTATTTTCTCAGCTTTTTTGGTCTTTAAATGTCAAAAATACACATAAAAAGTTTTCAGATAGTGGTGGATAGTGGATAGTCCATAGTGGTGTTTTCTGGATGCCCTACCTTATCCAACAAACATTATAGAACCTCTCAAAAAGTCAAAAAGAAATATTATTAAACAAACAAAAATCAGCTAGCACTCTAACTGGAGGAACTGGAAACAGAGAAGAATGTTTGGAATTTTTGCATAAAATGAAATGACTTTATCACAATAGTTTATTTTCTGTCGTTCGACTTATTAATTGTAAGTCACATTGTGGACTAATTAAAAAGTTAGTGGTTCTGATTAGGAGAACACAGAGATTGTAACTAAACACTTAACAATAAACCAATCGTCACAAGAGCAGTCATATGAAGTGTTATTTGTAACCAGACAGAAATTAATGTGGCCAGTGTAGACTATTATCACACACTCTCCACCCTCAGTGTGCTCTCTGACTTCTCCCCTTCACCCCAAGTGGCATGTTTGTGTTGGCTGGGGTCTAAGAATAGATGGGGTCAAGGCAGTGTAACCTTGGAGAAACAAATATTCATGATCAATAAGTGCTTTATTCCTAGCATCTAAATGATTCTTATGTCTGAGGTTGTGTCTCTCCCCCATGCAGAAAAGCAGTTTGAAGATTAATAAAGGACGAGGCAAAAGGACATTTTAAAAGACTACACAGTATCACTGCTTTCAAATGTCATGTAATCATAGGTTAGGGGAGAGTGCTGGGCACAGAGAGCTAAGTGATGCTACAGATAATGAATTGCCTCTGAAATATAATACATCGTGAGTATGATTCTTTGTTCCAAGCTCAGTACACCAACTCTGTTCAATTAAAGTTATTTATCTCTCTTGTTTTTTAAGTTCATCAATTATATTGTGATACACTTAATGTCCATAAGAGGATGATGTATGATTGGTCTAATTATTTCTTATTCACCATGCTTTCTAAAGCATATCAATTTTGTTAATACCATGTAATTAAAACACGTCAGTGCGCTACAAGTTGCTGGCTGTATTAATGACTATGAAAATTATTTTAATTAAATAGCCAATTATAGAAAAATCCTAACCATGAGAATTGACATTTAAATGAATTCAATTTAAATTGCTTTTCAACATTGTTTTATCAAAGCTTTATGGGGTGAATAAATTATTACATCAAACAATATACTGTGTCATTGATCATACACAAGTCTTGTCCCATATCCATACATTTCGAAACACTTTTTCTGATGCAATACATCATCCTGCCTGATTACATTTTGACAAAGTCATTTGTTTACCTCAATCTTATCTAAATGTACTGTACTTCTGTGTACTTTTGGAAAAACTCTGCTAATTGCTAAGGGGACTTAGTTGACCAAGTATTCAGTTGTTATAAAAACTTGACTCATGCTACTGATTTGCACCTGTTTTTGCAAGGACAATGTCAAACTATTGTATTTAGTTTCACTTTGCTGAAAGAGATATGACATTTTTTCTCACAAATGAAGAGTTTTCTTAGTAAGCTATTTCCTTTTAAAATAGGTTTTCAGATATGATTATAATGTTCAGTGATGATATTGCGTTTGTGTTAGAATATATTAACAAACATTATTTTATAGTGTGCAGAACCAGAATACTGATATTAGTTTCGTGTTACGCTGTGTTTTCTTAACTGGGGTCAGACACATGCAATCCACCCAGTGTGCTAAAAGGCCTTTGTATCTCAAACACCATACATATCCTGTGATGCCTTTTAATACCTATTAGGGCTTCTCAGCCTCATATATTTTCCTTTCTTTCTGCATAATGTTAATGAAAGTCATTTTTCAGACATTACAAGCACAATGATTTGCAGTTAACCCATGCAAACAAGAGAAATAGTGGGCAAACTGTTGTGACATTCATTGTATATAATGAAATCTTAATATGGTGCATATTTAAGTGAAAGGTTAGCAACATAAAGGGCAAATGGATTGCCTGGCAATGAATTTTAAGCAGCTATTGATTTTACACTACAAGCTACCTCTTTCCCTGAATGATAATTTTGAAATGGCATTCTGCTTATCTCAAAGCTGATCTGACACAACAGGACAACAGGAATACACAGAAAATTAAGGCAAATGGAGACTGTGATCAACATTCTTCTTTATATGCACCACACTCATTCCTCCAAATAAGAGTACATGATAAGTGTTGACATGTTCTCCAAAATTCAGATAATGCAAATACATCTGACGGCAAAAACACAATCTAGAAAAAAACTCTGCTAAAACTGTAAAATTAAGAAAGCTGTGAATTATTTCCTTTGTGTGTCCAAAAGATCCGCTGGTTATTTTAAAGTGTTATCTAAGCTAAAAAGAATCGAACAGCGATGGATAAAAAAAACCCTTGCTGTTGTGCTGACTGAATACAATTTCTAAGCATCCCTTTAATTTCTGCAAAATTCAAAACAAGCCTCCTGCAAATCAATAAGTCTACTTACAGTTATCTGCCTTACATTGAATAACGCATGAAAGCAAAGTGTTTTTTTTACTGATCCTATCTAACATAACTGCAGCATTTTTATACTAATAATCATAACAGGGTTTCAATCTAATATTGAATCTAAATTAGGATACCCCAGTTGCATGTTTACATATTAAAAACTGGCTTGCAGAAACTGACTGATTTGACAAGAAAGGCAGGAACAGAGGTACAAAAGTTCTTGATGTTCCACAATAGTTGAACACATGTAAACTTTGCATGTGAGCTTGCTGTACATAGACTTGACACTACCCGATGATACAGTGCAGAATTTTCTCCCTCTCTGCCTATATCCTTATTTCCTGTGTTGTCTGAGGTTAAGAGAGTTTGAGAGTTCATGCTGTAGCGAGATAAAACTAGGATCAGTACTCAGATTCAAAAACAAGCCTGTATTATGCCATTCTGTGTACAGTGCATTGTGTACTGTGCATCAGCTCAAGGCAGCTGAGAAGTAAACAGTTACCAATTTTGTATTTAGTGTTTTAGTGTTTTTTGTATGTTTTTTTCTAGATTTTAAATAACTCAATTTTCTTACAAAACATTAGATACTGAAATGTAAATCTTCCTTAGAATAGGAAGGTTTTGAGTTCTTGTGAGTAGTGCCTTTT
>JAQNCA010000005.1:6115632-6139303 GCA_029783725.1 Acanthurus tractus | reverse complement strand
ATATATTTTTCTGCGGTCACTGCAGTGTTGCTTTTAACTTTTCCATTTTCAACCCCCTTTTTTTTTTTTTTTTTTTTGGATACCTTTGGCTGAGTAAATGTGCATTTAACCACCGCAAATGGGTCCGTGTAATCACATCAGCGGTATAATATCAGCCAACAAGTAAAATGTTTTATCTCCTGTTTTCAGCTTGTTGGAAGGACTAAGACTTGTGCTGTGAAAAATTTTTCGCATGGCATTAACGCCGCAGCACTGGTGACCTCTGTAATGAAATGTATGGTACTGTTGACATGGCATTACAGCGATTCAACACTGTTCATTAATCTTTGTTTTGCTAGAACCCTTTTGGCATGTCCTTCGCCAAGGTGCGGAGCAATGCCAGAAATTGTAAGGCTCACCACATATTTCTGATGGCAATTAGCATGCATTCCGATCCACTGAGCCCCTCGCATAACAGCCCAAGCCTTACAGCGGCCAGAGTCTTTATCAGCACCCGGGTGATAGGAGTCATTGAACATTCTGCTGACAGCAGATTATTTTTGTTTTTATACAGATGTCAGGCTTGAGTAGGTGGTGTTTTCCACTCTTTCTGTGGGACTAAGAGCCCCGTTGTACTCTCTTTTCATCCAAAGAGGACAAAGCAATACTAAGATTTAACCATTTCTTGCTCTTAGTCTTTGTGTCTGCCTCCCTTTATCTTTCCTTATCTTAACCTCTGCCATTGCAGGTCTGGAAATAGGTCTGATATTTAAAGTGCTGGTAAAGAGTAACTGTCATCCATTAGAGGACAAATAACAACACCTCACAAGCACTGAATCCTGCGTGCCATGCCTTTAAATTCTCAGTGGATCTGTCGGCAGGAAGAAGGCAAGCAATTAAAAAGCCTTTATACCTCTAATATCACAGTTCTGCCAAATGGGGAAGTAAAATAAAGTGACATTCACAGAGATATAAAAAAAAAAAAATTTCCACAAGTCACTTTGAGGAGAGGAAGCACATTTCAGTGGTGCCAACTGATGGCCCATGTGAAGTCCTGGTAGCAATGATTCTGATCGATATCATCAATGGCTACTGCTGCCGTGCTGAATTTGATCCAGGAGTCTCATGCTAATGTTCACGCCTGTGTCAGACACAATGTAATCTCCTCTTTTGAATCAATGACACTTTTTTTTACGGTCTCACTGCTTTTCCAAATGTAGATGGTAATACTATTCTTGAATCACATAATCTTAAAGCTCTCAAAAAGGCTTTGAATATGCTGACAGCTAAGTTAACACTTTAATCAACCTGCCAGTTGAACAAACTCCGAGAAGGCCGGTGTTCTCAACAGTATCAAGATTTACATTTAAGACAAGATTTGTGCCTGTGCAGTGTTCGTGGCAGTGTGGATAACCTCCAGCTTTTCTTTTGACAAATTCAAATTTTTCCTTGGAATGTTGCTGATTAAAATCTCTAGATTTGCCTGCAGTCAGAGGAAAAATGTCTCTGTATTATTTTGTTGACATATTCAGGATGAAATGATTTTTTCAGCCCCCCTCCTCCTCCTTGTTGCATGAAGTAATATCTCTGTGTTTCTGGGGACACATTACAATAATGCATTAAGAAATCACATTAATAATGCACATATTTTGTCACATATTTATAACTATCCCCCAGACATCAACATGTCACAGTTGTTGTTAGATCCCCTTTGGTTTCAATTAAAATCTCGCTGAGGCAATAAAAATAGCCAATTAAATTGGAGCAGGCTCTTCAGAGGTACAATTGGTCTGATTAGATTAACCTTGAACATCAATTAGAGTTAAAAATAAGATTAAATGTATTTTAATAACTGCCCACCATATTTGATGCTAAACTTTACCACACTTATATCACTCATTTTCACTGCATTGATTCCAGAAGTGTCTTAATTTTCACTTGATTAGTCCACATTATCAGTTTTTTTTTCTCTCATGCCTGTTGCAGCTCAATTATCTGGACCAGAGTATTTTTTTTTACAGTGCCTTGTTGTAAAACATTGAGACTTCATTAGCTAATTACAGGAGTGTTTTTTTCAAGTTACAATAGACAATAGAGATGTAATGATGTATAACAGGCATCACAGTACATATCAATTAACACAAGCGTTGAAAGCAGGATCACAATCCAGCTTTTTACAGCCACACAACTTCTCTCTCTGTCACTTGCTCTTCTCTTTCACTCTCTGTCAGACACGAGAATACAAATACACACTCACGTCGTCCATAGCTGCAGTGTGTCAAGCTTTTCTCACCACCACCACTGTTGCTTGGCTGCCTTCAGTGATTTCATCCCACCTGGTGACTAAGAGCTCAGCATCCAGACACTAAAAATACGCCTGACGCGAATGTCACACCCCCCTGCCATTTCCAGCACCCGGTTCCCAAAGCCCAGGCTGGTGTGAAGGGAGGGGGACGGGCAGACATCTTTGTAATTCTTTTAATAACATGTGTAAATGGGCAAGGGGCCTATCGGTCTTTATCAGGCCTGGCGAGAGAAGCAGAGCAGCTGATACCACCTAGGGGCTGGGAAATGCCTGATTCATCTAACAGCCCGTGAAGCTGATTAATTTCACTCTTCATTAAGAATGTGTTGTGATGTCTTCTCTGGACTTCATAGCATATCTCCCTACCACCACACAGTCTCTTTGGTCAACTCTTTGCTTTTTCCCCAGTCTTTTTTTTTTTCCTCACTCTAAGTTGCCTTCTTTCTTTCTTGGGCAGCGTTAGCAGTAGCGGCCACCCTCCTCCTCCTCCTCTTTTTGCGCCCTTGGCAAATGAAAGGTCAAAGACGCTGCAGTGATTAATGAGCAGTAGACTCTGGGATCTCTCTGTCAACCCCCCGCCAGTCCCCCTCCCCTCCTGCCCTCCCCGCTCCTCGCATTATTTCATCTGCTAATCTCTCACAACTCTACTTAGTTAGCATGTCGCAGAGAAAAACAGTGTTGTGTGTCTCTGTCGAGCTGTGTAGATACCAACTCTGATGAACTTTTCTGTGCAGCATAAAAACGAGGGAAGAGAGCATTATTAAGGAGGAGGAAGGGGAGGCGGGGGGGGGGGGGGGTAGTGCTCACACGGTGCTTTTGGGCCGAAGAAAAGGTGATGTAGTGTAAATGGTGGGCTCTTCACACAGCTTTTCATCTCGAGATGTTGCGACCAAGTCTAATGATTTAAGTAGTGTGCTCTCAGCACAAAAAAACCTCCACTTCATGAAGCTCGGCGGTTTTTTGGTGCAATTGAAAGTGAACGTCACCGCTCCTTTCACAGGATAGATGACACTCCATGGGCTCAGACCAACTGTTTATTTGAAAAAGTAATGAAATATTTACTCTCCATTGCTGTACAGATTAGCAGCAGTAATTGACTGCGACAGAGGTCTATGCACAAGTATGTGTGTGTTTTATAGTGAGAGAGGGAGAGAGAGAGAGAGTGAGAGAGAGAGTGAGAGAGAGAAAGAGTTAGAGGGCCCCTCATGTTTGAATGCAGATCTTCAGCACACAATAGGCCTGTTAGTGAGGCTGAGTCTCTGCCTGTCACTTTCTCTCCACATGTTGCTTTTTCTTTCAGAGATAAGTGGGCCTAATGCTGAACAAATAGTGGAAATCAGAAGCCACTGAGAATCATTTGCCTCTCCTTTTCCCATGGCTCCCAAATAGACACCCAGACTCACAGACGGAGGGAGTGACGATGCAAGAGTGAGACGGAAAGGGTTGGGGTGGGGGTTGGTGTTGTGCGTGTGTGTGTGTGCATATTGGGGGGGGGCGGGGGGGGTGGTCAGAAGAAGAATGAAAAACTCAATGAGCAAAACAATTTTGTCACCACAAGCAGATCCAATTGAAAAGTCTCCTGGATGGGGAAGAGCTGGAGTTGTCAGATCAGGCCATGGCAATGAATAGATCCAAGCGGGCTAAATTGGCATCAGGTGTGGGCTTCTCCTGGCCGGTGATAGGCTCCCACATTGTGCTGCCTAGACATTTGGCCATTTTCAAATATAATGGGAGAAATGAATGCAAATGAGTGAGTGGACTGAAATGTATTTAAATGCAGATTGAATGGGGGGCTCTGCGTAGCGCCTGATAACAAGTTGCTTTAGGAGAAGGGCCACATTGTGTTGGATCATCCCTCCAACCCCCACCGCTCCGATCCCCACACCAGCAGTCCTGTTCTCTCTCCCTCTGTTGCACTTGTGTCTCATAAGGGGCCATTGTTCACTGGGTAAACTCTCTCCAAACTATTTACATTACTCATTTATTTGAATTTCAAATATTTTGGGTTCTTTTCTTTCTCTCGTATATAGCCGTCGCACATGCAGCCTGCCGCCTTGGGCCATCCTGTAAAACAGTAATTGCAAAAGGACAGGGGTCTGTGGCAGAAAAAAGAAGAGAGAACCGAAAAAGGAGGGGTTCAATCATTAATGATAATGTTGCTTATGTCCATAGCCTCATTAGAGGCAGTATAGCAGCCAGTAGCATGTGTTTCACAAACAAGTTCCCCCTGCCCACTGCCGGCCGACCACTAGCCCACGGCGATCCATCTTCTCAAACGTCTCCTTCCCATATTTAAGGAGCTCTCGTTACAGCCTTTCCCAGACCTGTGAATTTATGGTGCACTCCAAGCGGTTAGCATAATCGCTGGGAATGCAGTCATTTCAGCGGGAATGTGGGAATTAGGGCAGGAGAGAAAAGGAAAGCTGTTGGTGTGTTAATTGAATTTCATTAGAATCCTTTGCAGCAGCTTCGCCTCGTTCACAGGGCAGTGTGGACATGTAGCGCTCTGATTTAAATTGGCTCACTTTTTTTTCTCCTTGTTTTTTGAAGACCTAATAGAAAAAAAAAAATCAAGCATTTCTCGTAGAAACCTTGGTTTTAGAAAGCAGCTAAAGACATAGGTGATTTTTTACAAACTGTTAATTTTTCTACTTTCTGATCTTAGTAAATAGAACAAGTCAAGAGTAACAAGAGGGTGTGTTCTCTTGCTCAAAATACATTTTTTTTTCTCATCTGCATTTAAAATATAATTTACATGCAATTAAATTTGATTAATTAGAGACACTAACCTCTGCCCGTCCTGTGTGCAAATAATGTTTCATGCATTTCAATGTCAACCAACTCATGTTTACTTCAACTTTGTGTTTATCAGCAGCCATCGTTATATTCAGTTTCCACAAAGGCGTAATTTGAGGCATTTAAAAAAAAAAAAAGATTTTAAATGTTTGACATATTGAACCTATCAGCATTATGACAATCTTGGCTCGAGGAAGTTTACACCGTTCTGGATTTGGTATTCACTGCAGACTCTGACTGTTTTTTAGTAACTTTAAAAAATTACAAGATAATTTTCCAAATGCCAGTTCTTTAAAAGGCGGCCCTGTTAGCATGGGGGGGGGCAGCTTGGGCAGCGGCTGCAGAGATGTTTCAGTGTCCAGAAGTTTCCATGCAGTGATTAATAGGAGGGGTAATGTAGTGGGGAAATGAGTAAACACTCCCTTGCTCCCTGGCTTTGTGCTTCAACGGCTTGATGACAAGGGCAGAGCAAGGTGAGAATTAAACAGACCTGCAGAAGAAGAGAAAAGGAAAAAAAAAAGGGAGAGCAACGGGCTGGAGGGAGGAGTGAAGCATGACAGACCTGGGCAGTGAGTGGGAGTAAGGAAGGGGCGACTGGGAAGAAAGAAGGCCGCCCTGACAAAAGTGGAAGTGGAAGTTTCTCCTGAAGAAGAATAATTAAAAGCGCTCAAGGGAGGGCAGTTTTAATTTCACATGTAAGGGGCTAAAGATTTCATTTAAAGGCGCGGCGAGCGGAGAGGAGGTTAATAAGATGAACAAAGCAGGGAATGTGAGAACATACAGTGTGAGGAAGCACGCTGGACTTTCACCTGACACGTTTTTAATTATTGAACCTCTGATATTTCTCTGTTGAAGAGAGGGGGTAAAAAGAGAAGATTAACTGATTAATGGTCATGGTAACCAATTACTTACTCATGGGGAAATAGATGTAACTTCACCACAGTAACACATCTCTTTAGCGCTAAACGTCAGAGTGTAGCATCGCTTCCAACACGGAGGCTAAAAGCATACTCTGGGTCGCGCTGGCGGCATCAGTAGCTGCCTACTGGGAACACAACCAGAGCATTGCATAATAAGTTCCTCTAAAAAAAAAAAAAAAAGTGAACTTGCTTCTACAGTCAAATATGTGCTCTTGATCACTTAAAATCTCACTCCATTAGTGCTATCTGAAGTTGATGTATCCCAATTATCATAATAAGATCAGCCTGGTCCCGTACTCCATGGGACTCCAAACTCTCTTACTGCCACAAAATGATCAAAAGGACTTTGTGAACTAGACCCAGAGTCCCAGCTGTGGGCTGATTTGTTCAGTAGTGGTGAAAAAAGAACTTTAATTGAATATGATGTATTTCTTTTTCTTGTACTTTTGGGCTCAGTCTGCTAGAAGAGAACAACAGAGACATGCCAGCTCGTCTTATCTTGGCTAGATATCGACCCAAGAATACTTTTCTTCACTTAGATCACCGTTCAAGACTATACTGCAAGTCAATGTTTGCCAAGCTGCACCCCAGTTATAGACTTCCTCCCTGTGATTCCAACAGCACGCTCCACAGGTTTGATGTGTCCCCCGCACTCCTCCCTTTTTGTGTGAAGTCATTAATATTGTCAGTGTAGAGCATGGGAATGACTGTTGCACCGCAATCCCAAAATCCACGTCCCCCTCCCGCCGTGGCATCGCACTGCACACACACTGTTTGACACTTATGTATTATATGTTTATCAGTCTCTAATGAAACACTGACAACTTCTCTGCACAAGGGATACTGTGCTCCATTAATAGCCCTTAAGGAACCTCAGGCACTCACAAAAAGACTGGTCCTATTGCAGCTGACAGCAGAGGGGCCCTCAGCCCGGGCCCCCTGGAGAGGGAAGATATTAGCGAGGTCTGCACTCTGTTCATCAGTCTCTCTCTCTCTCTCTCCCTCTCCCTATATGCATCCGTCTCCCCTGGAAGTAAAACATGTCTCATTCTATTTCTTCAGGCACATGTTACTTGACCACAGTGTTTAGCACAGAGCTTGACAAAGAGAACTGTGTCAGTTAATTTGTCAAGAATGTTTGTCATTGATTTATTTGTTACAGACTCAACAAATGTTTTTACTGAGATGAATCCCCTGAAAGGTAATTTACCTCAAATTAATGTCAGATCTCTAATGATGCAGGCACAGGGAGATGTTTGTACCATTTGATTAAAAAAAAAAATACAAACAAACACTTTGTTTTAAAGGCTAATTAAGCAATAAAAAGTAACACATCAAAAACCATGAAAGACGTATTTTAGAGTATGTTGTGAGATTACAACAAATGTATTTTCTGTTTTTGACCTTATTATTTTTACTGTTTTGTTCAGCAAGTTTTAAGGCATTGGGGCGTTATTCCTGAATTATCACATTGATATTTTTATGTGAAATCATCACCCAGTGAATAAATAGTGACATCTAAAGCAAATATTGCATATTTTCCCCTTTGTTTAAGATTTTCTTTTTCTTTTTTCCCATTTGTGGCCTGACTATGTAATTCTCCGATTTTTTTTTTTTTTTTTTCAAATGTGAGACATCCGTCTTTTTGCCTCAGCTTGCCATTCAAAAACTGCATCTCCCACACGAGACCCGTGATCTCTCTATTAGAATGTGACAAAACATTTGTTCTCACCAGAAATAATGGTCTGTAACATCCTCTAATGTGATTCACAGTTTATTTGCAAGTCCATCGCCGTGTTGAACAAGGGGTTATGGGCGCGTCACACATATGGATAATTTTAAGCAGATGCATCTGGCGTGGCTACCATGCTATGATTAGTTTCCAGAGCATTTGTGAGTGTGTAAACCATTGCCGACATGGATGAAATATAGCCTAGGTTCACTGGGAGTGCAGAGAGAAGAAATGTACCCCATCTGTAATACACTGTGTAGACTAATATCAGCTCCTTTTCTCTGATATTGCAGTGAGATATCGATCTGGTAAAATTGTCCCATATTGGAGCTGTCTGTTGTGATATTCATCATGCTGTCACCTCTCCCCAACACCTACGCGTTATTAGAAACCCGGGTTTGAAGAGGTTGAAGGGTTTTAGTCTCCGAGATGTAGCAAACAATTCATCATGAGAGAGAGAGAAAGAGAGAGAGAGAGAAAAGAATTCAGGTGAGGTGATGCTTGGGTAAAGATTTATGTCTAGTCAGGCTGTACATTAAGAATTATATCATCAAGCAAGAGGACACCAGCAGCTTCACCGCTATCTGCTGAGCAGGCCTATTTGCTCTCCTGGCAGGCTCAATGGAGTTTTTTTTTCTATCTCTTATGAAGCTTTTTAGAGAAATCTGAAGGCTAGAGGAATGTAGTATCTCACCCAAACAGAGTTATTTGTGAAATGTGCGGCAGCTTGTCGAAAGCTATTGTTATGTATGTGGGGATTTCAGTGAGCCTGACATTATGTTTTGTGCTCAATGCCAGTCACTCATCGGGAATAAAGCCCCTAACTGGTACGTGCCACCTTCAATTTGGCCCACTTCAGGGTGGGACTTTAGTTTGAGTTCCTGTTATTTCCTCTTCTCGCTCGCAGTCAGAGATTCTTCCGGGAGGATCACAGAGATGTACACAGACGGAATCCAATTCTTCCGTGTCTTGCAGAGGAGTCAGACTTTGATTCGTCTTTAACTCAGTACAAACGCTCGTCTGGGAATGTGCAGGCTGGGGGCTTCCTCTGAAGTTCTCTCTCTCTCTCTCTCTCTCTCTCTCTCTCACTTTGGGAAGTGTGTGTGTGTGTGTGTGTGTTTGCACGCTAGGCTCTGCTCTGTTAGCCGCAATGTTATTGTTGTAAACAGCATTTAAAGCACAGCTGGCCAAATTGATCAGGGCTTGCGTTGGAGTGAACTTGAGCGGCAGAGAGTGGGGCTGCATAAACAGGGGCTGCTTGTATCTAAATATGCAAACACTCACACAGCAGTCGACACTCAGGGGAACAGACACTGTTACTTCTGATGGGGAAACAGTGAGAAACAGTGAGAAACAGGCTCGAGCCCTAACCTTTCCATGTATACAGAGAGAGAGAGAGAGAGAGAGAGAGAGGGAAGACAGGAACATTTTTTCTGATTATATAAACATTTATTTTCCTCCCTAGATCATTTTTGGACTCCTCCAAGTATTTACTTTTCATTAATTATTGGGAAAAAAAGAAAATCAGGAAAAAGGCGAATAAACAGTAGATAATTTTTGTTTAATGTTTCACACAGGATTCCAATCCTCAGTGCAATTAATGCTAATCACCATGGTCTTCCTGTTTAGCTTAAACTTAGAGTGTGTTTGTGAGTCGTTGCCGTCCCTCCTCTCTACATCTTTTGCTCTCCCTCTCTCTTTTTCCCCTCCCTCCTCCATCCCTGCCGTTCGTCACTGTGTCTCCTTGTGTTATGATTACATCACCCTTTCTGTCTGTTGTGTCCATTTAGACCTGAAATTAATCACATCCGACAATCTGGTGGTGCTATTCCCAAAGTTCAAAAGCTTTAGTGGTGAGAGAGTGATAGAGAGAGAGAGCTGGAGGGAGAGACAGCGCGAGATGGAGCGCATCAAGCATGTTGGAGGTACTTACCATTTGTAGAGTACAGTATATTAATTGCTTATCGGTTTTTGATTTCAGAGTCGTTTAGAGTCAGTCGAATGCATAATTTTCACAGCTATTGTTCTTTGGGGTTTGTTAATTGTCACCCCACTGGCAGAATTAAAAGCAAATTAAAAGCCTTAACTATTGACTCTATCTGAAGTCACTCTCCACAACAATTTCACAAAACAATAGGGAGGATTAATGAAAATGCAGCTTGATTTCTGTTCTCCAAAGCTTTTGCTATGGGGAACCAATTAACTACCCTTCAGGATGACTTTCACTTCTAACTGCCGGTCTGTTCCACTGCCAGAAACTGGGATTAATTCTCAATTAATCCCTCCACCAGAACAACTCTGCCTTTGTCTGCTGGGGAGGACATGAGCATACAACACCGAGGTTACCCCAAGCCTGTTTGGTGGAGGAACTCCACCCCTCCTAAGATTGATACACCCTGTAGACTAGCTCTTCTCAAGCTGAAAATAAGAGCCATTAAAAGGGAATGGTTGACAATGATTTTTGTTTTAGGATTTTGAGCTTTATTAGCCATGCATATTAATGAGTCAATTAATTCCATTCGTCCTCGCGAGTGGTCTGTTTGTTTTTGCCTGACCTTTTATCTTAGATGCGTTCACGCTTCGCTTGGTTTAAGCACTTACTCCATACTGTGTTTCCCATAGCCTCACGTCCAAAAAGGGAGTTTTTATGTGTTTAGCACTAAGATTCTCCCCCCGTCTTTTGTTTTCTCTCTGCAACTCTCTCACTCTCTCATCCGTCCACCCTCCCCCTCTATCTTTCCCTCGCTCTTTTTCCCCCTGTCAGAATGCCTGCTGGATGTATTCCTCTCTAAATGTGACAGGAAATATGCTATTATAGCATGCAGAATATTTGCCTGATGGGATTTGCAATAAAATTACTACATTTCCTTTCCATTAGGATCTCTAAAACCCCTCTCTCTAATTTATGATTACCCTGGCAAAAAGACATGTTATATACATAAAGACTAAAGTAGCCCCCAGTCCACATTTAGCCTGTCCTGCTTTCAAAGTTAGTTGAGAGGACAGGAGAAATAATTGAAAAGTGCAGCTGGACTGTGTACAATCTTGTAAGGGATGCCTAGAAAATGAGATTAATCAGTGCACAGACATTGTGGGGAAAAGTTTGCAGTGAATGCCTGACAGTCGTGCTCTTTCTCTCATTTCAAATGTTGGCAGGCTAGCAGGCAGCTCCAAGGGAAATGCGCTCCTTTCATACTTGAGTAATTGATGAATTGTATGCAATATGCAAATGAGAATCCATAAATCTTATGAATGACAGCTTAATTTATGTGAGCCTTAATGAATGCAGGATTAGATTTTAATTAAATATCCTCAAAGGCACCCTGACTGGGTAAGTTTTTAAAGCCTTGTTTTGAAGACTTGTTTCATTTGCATCGCAGTTCATGAAAAAGAGAGATCAGTGAGAGTGGTTTGATGAAATTTCCTCGCAGTTTGAAGATAAGACCTGTTCTGTTTTACTAACCAAAGGCACTTGCAATTAATAAATATTGGAGCAAAATCATATCTACCAATCTCATTTAGGCTTTCCTGGAACTGCTCATTCTCATACATTTGATTAACTGCATTTACTTTAAGCGCTATCTGATTTCTAACATTTGGTACAGTATCTTTTTAATTAAGAGAATCATCCATTAGGCATGGAAAAGTCAACCAATTAGGCTTTCCTCATCAGTTCCCGCGATGTAGGAAGTCTGCTTACTCATTATCACAGTCTGTTGATGTGATACTAAACAATCGTGGACTCTGTAGTTATGGGACATACAATTATGAAATCAGCTTTTAACATTAATGATGCATGGGAATAATCAGCAATTTATCGTGTTTTAAATCTTTTTTAGAATCTATTTCACAGCTGAGAGGCTTCAAACAGCTCTAATAGAATGTGATTACAAGAATAAGCTCTTTGTAGCTACTGTAACGGTGGTTTTCTCCCGAAGCCTCGCTGTGGTTTTCATGACACAGGCTTGAGGACAGCGGGAGGAGTGTGACTGGCTCTGGGTTCCTTCGTACCATTAGACGCTGCGATGGTCTCGCCCTGCGTGGGTCTAATCAGGCCTGAGCCCAGACAAAGGCACCAGGAAGGCACCCACTCTCTCAACTACTACTGATCTCACCCCTGCACATTAGTCCACACAGGGATCAGAGCACAGACAGCACTTTAAAAGGGGTTTTAGTGGGATTGATGCTAACTCTCCCCCGCCTTTGATTTCACACCATTTGATCTGTGATATATTGTTCTGTAACAAAGGTTCACAGTTTGCAGGCGGATGCAGCTGTTTCTACCCCTAATAAATAAAAGTGTGTTTTTTTTTCTCTCCCCACACTCACAAACTCGCTGTAATCCAGCTATCTAGATCAGATAAACGCTATGGGGCTACCTGTGCGAGGCGGTGTTTGACAGGTGCAAGGGGAAGCTGATTGAGATAATCCGAGAATAGGTTCAATGCAAATACAGATACAAGATGAGGGTGAGGATAGATGGATGCGTGAAAAAGATGGATGAGTGAATACATTCCCATGTATCACATTGTGACTCTGAGATTATGATCATCACAACCAATAAACTGCCAAGGTCAGCAGGAAGTATAAATCATCTTTTTTTTCCCTTTTTGTTGAAGGTAACATATATTCCTGTCAGTTCCAATGGTTTTGTTTTGTCTGAGTATTATGGTTATGAAATTTCATGTCTTTGAAATAGTTATTGTCATTTTATATACATTTTTTCTAGTAATTGTTTTTACAGTTGTTAATTGTATTTAATTGGTTGGTCTATAGTAAGTAAGACAAGTACAAAATACCAATTTAATTAATTTTTATTTACTGAAGCCAAAGTTGACACCCTAAAATGCTTAAAGATATAATCATGACCCCCAAAGATATAAAATAAAAGCAGCAAATCAACACATTTTTAATGCTAGAACCAGAGAACACTTGATATTTTTACCCAAGAATGAACAAAAAACAGTTAACCAGACATTAATAATTGCTGATTAGTTAATAAGTAGTTTTTAATATTGTAAAATTTTGAGAAAAAAGATACCCTCTTCAAAAGGAAACATGTAGATTATTAATAAAACACTTCTTACTTCCTCGTCTGTTAGTTTGCATGGGCAGGGATGTTATCTGTGCGTCTGTGTTTGCTAACACTAGTGTGTTCTTGACTCCATAGCTGAGCTGAAGGCAGCTAATCAGAGCCAAATCTTGAGAACTGAGATCACATTCAAATCAGCTGATAATTAATTAGACATCTGTGTTATCACTAAAAATCCTCTGTGGGAAATTAGTGTTTGTTAATATTTTGACTATAGCTATAATTTAAATGCTCATAGTAATACTTTCATGTCAGTCTTCCTTTTATTGCCACTAGGCAGCCTATTTTTTTTTTTTTCAAATCAGAGAATACAAACAGAGAATACAAAATAACTAATTTCTAGAATTAAAGTTTAAAATCTTTAACCCTCAACCAACCCCATTGTCTTATCTCTGGGGATTTTAAATCAGTAGTAATACACCACAGCCATATTATCCCTGTCTTTCAACAGACATAGTTAACCTCCCAGGGGAGCTGCGCACATATTGTTAAACTGTTTGATTGAACCAAATCAAAAACAATATGTAAACTCAGCATATTCAGGCCCCCTGACGGTCTGAGGCCTCTGAGTTTCTGCCTGACCTGGCACTTAAAAAGGTAAGGAGCTGCTTTGTTTTATCAATAAAGACCTTGTTTTCATGGCTGGTCACCACCCCAGCAAACCAATCAATGGGGCATGCTCTGCTATCGCTGGGAGAGAAATGAAAAATAAACCCCAGATAATCCTTCAGTTAAAAGGTTACTCAGGGCGATAAAAGCTATTTTGTTAATTTATTTACTCTCTGCACTGGAGAGATAAAGAAAAGGAACAATTAGGGAATTCTAGGTGAGAGATTTTAAAAGGGCAATGACATTGGGTTAATATTTTATAAGGCCTGATTGGCAGAGACCTGGAGAGGCCTTTTGTTTACACAAGCCCCAGACGGAATGATTCACTCGCTTGTTTTGGCCGACTGGGCGGAAATGGAATAAATATCTTCATCCTTACCTTTTAGAAACGTCAAACAAAAGACCGAGATAAAAGGTTAATGGCTCAATCATAACCACCAGGAAATAATATTATGCTCTTTTCTCTGCAAACCGGAGTCACTATTGACATAATCAGGTTGAATTCCTAAAGATATCCGAAGATGGGAGGAGCAGATGATTTTTGTCTGTAACTGAATCCACTAAGGGAGTGCGCTCACTTGGGCTAAACATTACATTTGTGGTTTCAATTGATTTATAACAGATGATAATCACTGCATTAACGGCGTTCTGGGTAATAAGATCTCAGTCACTGCTTCCGTCGACAGAAAAGAGTGTGATAGTGAGATGTCAGAATTTTACCATGAGATCAAAAAGCGTCCTGATATCTCGTGCGATATTATACCTCTTATTATACCTATCACCTTGTGTTGGCTTCCTGTAAACGGGGCGAGAACGTGAATTTAATTATTGTGCTTTTATTGCATTGTAGCACTGAAATTGGACTCGTGTGGAGTGTATTGTTGGGCCCCGTGTAATCTGATTGCCTGCGCAGTGTAGTGTGTTGGATAGTATCAGGTTCCAGCCGACTCTGCTGGGTCAACACACGGCCGGGCCATTAAAGGAAGTCTGGTTCAGGGAAAGTTCACCACTATTTTCTTTTCACCATGGTAGCGAAACAAAAAAGAGAGAATAGATGTGTAACATATTTGTGGCCCCAGCCCAAAGCTGGTGGGGCCTATTTTGTTTCCTTAATTGAAGCCAGAGATATGAAGGCCCCAAGTATCTTTAGTACAAATATAAATAAAGCGGGGAATAAAAATCTTTCACGATTGACCCCCAATGCAGAAATAATATTGTCCAACTTCAAAACCCAGAGGTTCTTATTTTTAAGGCATTTTAAAGTAGAAAATATAAACCAAGAAGAAGCCTAGAAAAAACAACGGTGGATGAGACATAAGATGTACCGAAATTCCAATCATAAATCCAGTTGTGCTGTCTTTTTTGTGCAATAATGGCCTAGTTTGGAGCAGTTTCTGTGCCAGGCTATTTAGGGAATCAGCATCTGCTGCTTGATAAATAGCCTGGCTCTTTTGTTTGAGGCCAGGGTGAGTTCCTCTCTGGACCCGGCTTATTATCCTGGACAGCTCTGACCATAGCAGATCTGCACTGCTGTAAGCAAGCATGCTTCAGCCTTAGCGTTTCAAAAAACAAAATTAAATATTGTTAAGAGACATTTCAGCCACATTAAATGAACCACAAGACTGTAAAAAAGCATGGACTAAAAGAAGGAACATGTCCTGGCACACCCTCTGTAATGAAGTGTATGACGTTTCTGTAAATTCAGACACCTACGCGGCTGTAAGAAAAGGAGAAGATAACCTTCATTTCTGAGAGGCTGTTCTGTTGCTTGGAGGTTCCTCAGTTCAAAGCTCCTGTTCAGTTGGTGTATTGCTTTCATGGCTAGCCAGTGTTATTTGTGTGCAGAGAGTAGCTGAAATGCTATCCCTTTAAACACACAGACAGATTCCCTTGCAGCCTATCTAAACATTACCTTTACTTAACTGGGTCTTTGTACCAGGGTTCACATCCTTTGACATGATCTAAGGCTGATGTGACATTTTTTTGTCCATTTTAGGCCCTTTTTGCTTTTGGTATTGTTGGTAAAAAAGCCTTTTACCCATCACATACCCTCTATTGAGGTCTTTCATAAATAATTCAGCCAGAGTACAAGTGAAAGTGATGACAGCAAAACTGTGTGCGATCTCTCCCTCTCATAAGATCAAAGAGGTGTTTCTATAGAAATAGGAATTACATTTCCAGACGTTCCTAGGTTGAGCCGGCGCTCATTTCTCCTTCTGCTCCTCTCTCTCTCCCTCTCTCCCTTCTCTCACTTTCTGTCATTTGCTCTTTTCCTCGCTGCTTCTTTCTATCACTTTTGTATTTTCCCTCCAAAGGGACACATTTTGGTGAAGGTCTGCTTTTAGTCCTAAAATCTCCAGAGCCACTATATGAGAGAGTCAGCACATTCAGACAGATAGAGCGAGTGCACTCTATTAGCAGGACTGAGGTAAATAAACCTCACAAGACACGGCTGAATAAATTCAACTACTAAGGCTGTGTGGTATCTGAACTGAAACACTGCATCACTCTTTAGATACTGCCTTTGGGAAACGTAGTGAAATGTACTGTAACATAAACAGCATCTAATACTGTACTGGCTGATAAAGTCCAGAATGAGTCTTAAAAAAACAGAACAGCTCATCAGTCAGTTACACTGATTTAATTTCAAATATTTGTTGGTCATGAACAGCTCATAAACTTTTTTTTTTAGAGCCCCATAAGTCAAAAGTAATGGTGAAAATCATTTGAAAAAGATTCAAATCATGACAAAGTATAACCAAAATACAATTTTATGGTTCTACTGAGCAGAGTTTTAATCATGCCACCAAAATAAATACCACCTATTACGTAAGATGTATTTGTGGAGAGATTGTGCTCCAGATTAGATAAAAGAAATTATATCTCACAACAAACCTGACAGTTGCGTCACTTTATAAGCATGTGAACACACCCCTTCAGACCTTATTGACAGGGTAAAAATGGACTTGAATGCGAGCCTCTGACGGGGCTGGACAGACGCCCAGCAAACACATTGCAGGTTTGATTTTCAGCCCTGTCCTTTTTTTTTTCACAAAACTGACTCCTGTTTGTCCTCTTTTAGTCTCAGCGGCTACGGAAACCCTTCGGTGTTTTTAAGATGGATTAAACTCAGTTCATATTAGAGAGAAATGAGTATCCTAGTAAAACTTGAAAATGTATGTGAAATAATGTATGAAGCCAATATGTCACCAGTGTCAAGTCACCATAATTCATCTTCACTTGAGACATCCAGCTCCTTTTCCTTAGGTATATACCCCTATAGGATCTTGGTCCCCTTATTATATGCTCATTGCATTTTTTTTTCACCCTGTAGGCTTTTCTTTGTAACTATAAGCCAGCAAAGTAGGTATTGATTGCAACTTGAAGCTGTATTAATATGTGAACGAGCAAGATGTGTGGAAAGTCAGGGGTGTATCTGCTTTGAAGGCCTTTTCTCCTCCACAGTAAGGTGGCACAGTCATTTATCACGGCTGGATCTGTGCCCCTCGTTTGGTGTAATAAAACTCCCCCATCAGAACCGTCCAACAGGTCTGAATCACTCTGTCACACCACCTTCCAGCTAAGGCACGCATTAAATCAAGCAAGCAGAACATTTCCTAAGGCAGCCATTGCCTTTTAATTTCCTGAAGAACCTTAAAATATCATTCATTACCAGAACTACACATATTTGGTTTTTAAAAGTCTCATAAATCAATAGTGGCCTGACTGCAATAATTATAACAAGTTAACATGTAATTTCCAGGCCGAGGGCCGCGCACTGGATTTTAGCATATGCAAACGAGGCAATTCAAATAGTGGGGGGATATTAATACGGAGGAACAGGTAACGAGGTACGGGTTATGAATTATGCATCAAAAAGTGGTTGATCTTCAATAAAGGAAATGAATTCACCGTGTAATCTAATTAGTTATGGAAGTCTATTATGTTGAGCTGCAGAAAGCAACTGTCCTTGAAAAGAAATTTATTTACAGTACATGTTAGCTATTTGGAATGGAATTGCATTCTGGAGTGCTTCAAATGTTAACACCCCCCCACCGCCACCACCACCACCACAACCACCACCACAACCACCACCACCCACACCATCCCTCCTCCCTCCGTCAATCTTCTCCTCATCTCTAACCCTTGTTCTCTTCTTCTTCTCTGCCTGGTGTTTTAGCTCCAGACCCGGCCGACCTCCGAAGAGGACCCAGAGTGTGACATCACCAGAGAACCCCCACATCATGCCCCACTCAGTCCCCGGACTCATGTCCCCTGGCATGATCCCACCCACAGGTATGGTTTGGCCTTAGTCTGCAGCGCTCTGTCATTGTTGCTAAGTCTCTGATTCACTCTGTCTGGGGCTTTTCTGTGTCTCTCTCTCTCTCTTTTTTTCTTTCTTTCTTTCTTTCTGTCACACACACACACACACGCACACACTCACATACACACATACACAACCTCCCCACCAGTGGCCTCCCCGCAGCTTGTCCTCGAAATGGCAGCCAGTCCAAAGTGACACATGCACCCAACCAGCAGACACCAGCCGCTCACTCGTTTACCAAAAACAGATCCTCTGCTCAACCCCCGGAAACCAAGAGGGGGAGAATAAATTGGAGTGGAGATCTTTTCTCTCAGATTATTCCAGTAGATGTTGCATTTTGCCTTGAGTGCATTCTAATTAGTGCGATTAAATCCACTCCACTGGTATATGTACATAGGCAGTGGTGATGCTAAAGCAAGCTTATCGCCACAAGAATCAACAACAACCGTTTGTGCCCTAACTTACCCCTGGGCCAAGTCTTATTGCAACTAATGCTTTTGTTCTATTTGTGGCTGGCTTCATTGTGACTGCTTTGATGTTGGTGGCTCTAAGTGCTCTGATTTGCATATTATGCTCTCCTTCTTGATATGTCTTTAATGATATTGTGCAGTCGAAAGGAGCTCTCAGTGTACAGTGCTCACTGTATTTGACCAGCTATTAACTGTAGTAAAGAGACAAAAACACCACAGCTGCTTTTCCATGCAGATCTTTGGTGAAAAACAAATTTAACAGACTTGTAATTATCCTACCTCTATTTTCCATTTATGTAAAAACCGTTCTGGAAGTGTTTTTCCATTTTTCTTTTTTTTTTTCTTTCTCCAAGAGGCAGAAAAGCAGCATCTGCAAAGTGTTTGAAATTCAATATTAAACATAGATTGGGCCCTCCTTGTGATTCAGTACAGTGGAGGCTCACAGGCTGGCGCTTTGAACTCTGGGAACAGGGTGAGGTCACTGGCTATCTGTGCCGGGGTACAGAAGGCGAACTTAAAGGCCGAAGTGAACACAGAGAAGGACAATGATGAGAAAGACCCGTGTTATTTAGTGGAACATAAAGCAACAGAAAAGCCTTTTGATATCATCCCCTTTAAGCCCAGAGGGACTCTATGATCTTGACATTTAGTCAGGGTATTCAGGGGGCAGAGATAAAGTAATTGAGGTTTTTGGTCTTCTCGTAACTGCCTTAAGCTTCCTAACTGTGGCAAGATGGAACTTTTCCGTCAGTTTCTGTGTTATGATTAAACCGTTTGTTTTTCGATTATAGTATTAAGCATTAAACTTCAAGGAATTTACAGATTTTGACAGATTAATAATTAAGTATAATTGACCACACATAAGTTAGCATCTAAGCAGGCGACTAATTAATCTCCCTGTCGTGTCCAAATATACTGATTGATGATAAAACTGACATTGAGAAACCGTCTTAAATAGTTTCGCTATCATGTCATGTTGCATTAGTTCATTTTTCAGATGAGTTAGCGCCTGCACACACAGGCAGAATGTGGGCAGACGGCATTTCCTGAAGCTTCACCGATCCACCAATCCTCCATGAAAAAAGCCAGCGCACCGTTCAATGTGAGCTGCAGAGGTATGGTGTGAAACCATAAAATGCTCTGTTCAGACAGTAACGTTTCTTTTCCTTTTTCGTATTAATGTCTGCAAAAAAGCATATTATTTGAAATATTGCATCTTAAAACCTAATTGAAAAAAACAAATTAAAAAAAACCCTACAATTTTTTTACACCTGCTTAATGCATTTGTACCCCTTCTAAAAAAGTGTAAATGTGCTAGATGAAAGATAAAAACACCATTTCTGATTAAGATGTGAAGCATACAGTTAACTCACATGACTGATCAGCTTTTTTACTGTGAAAAGGGAGGAAAGAGAAATTCCTGAAGTGCTCTTTCATCTTTCCTATCGTCCCATAGATGGCCAAGGCGACTGTTTTAAGGTTTTTTCTTTGAGGTTAATTGGTGGTTGGCAAACGGCTAGCTTTATTTCTTCTCTACTTCTTCTAGTTCAAACTCATTACAACCATGTCTAGTGTGGCTTCTATTTCTACTACCAGCTTGTGAAGAAAATACACCTTGCATGGCCTTAGTAATTTTTTGCTCCAATCTAATTATGGAAGTGCTAATTTACTTAATTTCATATACTTTTTTTTCTTCCTCTTTGCAACATTTAAAAAATTTGCTTCAAATTCACTAGACAAAAAGATGGAAACATGGCTATTGTGGCATTTTGAATTTTGGTTTTTGACATTTTGTTTTCAGTGAAATCTAGATGAAAACCGTAATCAGTGAATGTTTTTTTAATATATATATATATATATTAGAGACAAACTCAAATCATATTCAATTTAAATCAATGAGCATATTCAACACAGTCCAAAGATGTCGTCTTCACAGTCTAACAGGACCAGAGAGGCCTATGTGAAACACATTGTTAACATATGTATCTTTGCCCTTGACACCAGTTCCATTTAGAAAAGGACATCTTAATATGCTTAGGTTTCCATTTAAGGAAATACCCTCATATGTGTGTGAAAGCACATGTGTGTATGTGTGAGTGTCTGAATGCGTGCATTCGTGCCCCCCCCCCCCAGGGGGAGGGGGTTGCGCTGGAGCCTTTCCAGTTGCTGATGCATTACAGGCAGATTGGCCCCCAAATCGGATTATTTGCTGTGGACTGACACCACACTGAGATGACATCTCCTTTAAAGTGGAGAGGGCCTCCACTCACACTCTGGCCACTACTTAAGCAGCAGCTTCAATATAATTCATTTATGTCCTGGATATGGCTTCAACCTTTTGAATAACGCAAGAGTACTGCATTTACCATTAGAGAAATGAATGTCACCTACATCTAACCAGAGTGCATCCTGTACTTTACTGATAAAAACAATATTTTCTAATGCTGTCTGGCTCTGCCTCACTGTACGAGTATGTGTGTTTGAGTGGATCTCAGTGCCTCAGAGAGCTGGTTCTTCATGCAAGTACTGTAGGTGGAGACATATTGTAATATTTATGTTCCTTTGATGTACAATTAGCACGTCAGCTTCTAGAGTGGATCATCTAATCTGGTACCACTTCAAGCCGCTTTAAAATAGATCCAGTATGCACCAGGTAATTTAGTGTCAGTTCTTTGTGTCTCTACCCCTCCTCTTTCAGTCCACTGCTTGTCATAAGGTTAGCGTGCTGTGTAATTGATACTAAATTTGTCATGATGTGGATAGCACAGTTCAAGTGGTGCAGTGTACCTAAGAGTCGCATTGTTCCCAACCCCAGTTTGTCATTGCTCTGCTGCCACCAGTCCATGCATAAAATTAGGCGGCCATGCTCATTGACATGGAGTGTCTCTTGCCTACTTATCCTGCTTGCCCGATAAATAAAGTGTGTTTTCATTGTTGCCCATGGTGCCGTCCCTAACAGAGACAGAGCAGAAACACAACAGATAAGCTTTGTTTTTTTGTAACCGCTGCTAGAGAAAGTCGTAAAAGTCAGTCTTTTGTGTACTGATGTGAAGTTAATCTGATTTTAATTTAATTATACGAGTTAGTTGCGGAGGGCACAGGCATTGGGGTGTTTGTTGTAAGAATGTTCTGACATTGGCGCAGGTATGGGGCAGCTAGCATGTTAATTAATGATGAAGATCCTGACAATATGCAGAGGCATGACAGCGTTAAGCCAGTCGGCTGCTGCTTCCTTTGCATATTAATAGATCCTTCATTATTATTTAATATGACAGCTGCTCCAAGGGCTACCATCAGACCTTGTCTCTGTTATTTGCTGTTTTGTGCTCCCCATGTGACAGTGCCATGCTATTCTCTATTTGTTGAAATGTTCCCTTTTCTGTTCTCTGACTGGTGTGGGTCTCTACATGCAGCCGCGATGCGCTGTTTGTTTGGTGCTCAGGAGGATTCTGACTTGCCCGAGCATCTATATGAGAAAAGTGTCTGAATCTAAAGGTGACTTTGAAAGAATATATGAGGCAGGATTGTTTGGTTTGCATAGTAATGAATGCAGATTAGCACTGAGTGGGATTGGACTTGTTGACGTTTAGACTTCTAGTGGCTTAATAGACTTGTTGCTGGGCGCCAACATCTCCCTGGCTTCCTTATTACATCAACTCTATTGAGGTGTGTGTAATGTGGATATGACAATTGATCTGGATGAAATGGAACAATTATCAGAACAAAGATTTCGATTTATAGGGTGTGTCACTTAGTCAAAGGCAGAGTGGAGGTTGGAGCAGAATGATAAATGAAAATGGAAAAGTGATCATTCCATCTGTTTCACAATAGTACAAATCAATTTCTCAGCCTTTATGTACTTAATACATATTGGATCAAAACCTGTCACCTTCCTCTTAATCAATTAATTAACCATGTTTTCTTTTTTTTTGGTTCTCACAATATGGTTACTGTAGAAAAAAGAAATGGTGAGAACAAACAGACTGCAGTGTAATAAACGGCAGCTTTCTCACAGCCAAAGTTAGAGAGTATCAGAAAGCTCCACTGCGGCACTCCTTTGAGCGGCACCTGATTTGTGGGGGGAATTTATCACACAAACAACCCAGAGGTGATTTCAATATTTACTCGGCAGTCTGTTCTGCATACGTCTCATTTGGAAAACAGTTGACTCTTGCCCATTATACACAAATGAAGGCTGACCTTCAGACTGGGCAGAGGCCACATTCATTATGTGGAGAAGTATCACCTTCTTATGAGGCAATGGCGCTTTTTTCCCCCCTGCTCTGCCCATGCATATTGAACAGCAGCCAGGGCCTATTGCAAACGAGAGGCCCTGGCTGACATGATGTATACTGTACGTCAATATGGTCCTGATGTATTTTAAGATGCAAACAAGGCTTTAAATTATATGCACCTCCATGTCAGTGGCTCAGAGTGACTCTCGCCATCTGCCTATCAGCTGGGGATGAGAGGAGAGGGTGCCCGGGCCGGTATGTTCATGCGTGCATGTTTGTAAGTGTGTGTTTGTGTCTGTGTGTGCGCATGCTCGTATGTATCTGTTAGAGCCACATGTTCGATTTCTACCTCTCCTTGTACTCGTGTCTTCCCTCAGATGCATGGCTAATAGCTGCTCTTGAGTCCCATCACGGAGACGTGACAGCTTAGTGATGATAAACGCAGACGTTGTCTTGTTCTGCGTCTAACATAAGGCAAACCTGCATATCCAGTGTAAGCAGCCTCTGTAAAAGGGCAGGTGATATGCTGTATTGTGGATATGAGTGATTCCACTAATAGGTACATATCTTTTTCTCACCGTGCATCTTTGATTTTGTTGCTGGGGTTGGCAGGAAAAACTGTGGGACTCTCCTGAGACATGCCAGGCCTACAGGAGCTTTAGCACTATCAGTCCCTGCTGTTTGAGACCAGCCTCATGAATAAAGATTTAAGTCACGTTCATCACACCAGAACTCTGGAAATACCATAGTGACAGACCAATGCTTTATGATCTCTGCAGTGTGTCCAGCATATGCATGTCTATAATCTCACACTTACTTACTATATCAATCATATCAAGTCAGTTTTGATTGAGGCGGACAGCCATGTCAAATATTGCTTTTCCAGTACACAGTCAGAGATAGCAGTGAAAATGTGAATGATCATTTCAAATATGATATCAATAGTCATGTAGTCTGTTCATGAAAAGGCAGCATTGAGGCTGAGGAGAAGTCTCGTCAAATTCTCAAAGAAATTTGGTATGTTGTCAGAATTTTGTCAGTAATGTGTATGCTAAAAGTAGTGTTGTAAGAAGCAGTTTGATCATATGTGCAGCCTATATAACAGAGGTAAAAATGAAACTTTATTTTTCTTGTGGTAAGGTTGCAGACTGCAGCTATGAGTTAATCTTTCATTCATTAGAGTGTAGGAGAGCAATCACTAATGAAAAC
>JAQNCA010000005.1:6087732-6097997 GCA_029783725.1 Acanthurus tractus | reverse complement strand
ATAAATTTTTTAATTATTAATTTTTGGCATTATTTCGTTATATTTTTTCAGCGCTTTTAAAAAAAAAAAAAAAAAAAAAAAAAAAAAAAGATAGAAATCCGCTAAGCAAGGCAGATTAAATACAAAATGAAGCAAATAATAGATTTTAGTATTCTCTGTTGGTTTTTTAAGCAGAGCAGGGGCGGGCTGTGCCGTGCTGTGCTGTGCTGTGCTGGATGACACAGGGTGGGGTGAGGCTGATAATGATATTAAAACCACTATGGAAATCATTGGGCTGTATGTTCCCTGTTGGCTCCACTGACGTGAAGATCAGTGTTAGACCTTCACTCACAGGGTGTGAAGCAGTGAATAGTAATAATTAGCAGGATCATGAGCTGAATTTATGGGTCATAAACTGTCAAACTGTCTATGCATGAGTGTGAGCATGTGTGTGTATATGAGAAAGTCAGGCAAACAGCAACGGCAACAGAGAAAGAAGGAGATTTAGCTAAGTGTCTACATACTAAAACAACTGGATGTTTTTTCCCCGTAGAAGAAATCTTTCTTCTTAACTGAAGTGCCTCCTCCATACTCAGATAATCAACACAAATGGACTGTAATTTCTTCGCAATATTAGAGGAGAAAGCAAATGACCCAGCAATCCACACCAATTCTAGCTAGTTGACCCACACACATCTACCCCGCAAACACAGGCTGTGTTATCTTTGAGATTGTCAATTCCTAATATGTCACTGGACTTGATTAGGATTCTGAGCTCTCCAGTGTGTGCACCAGAGGTCTCGGGCTGTGGAAAACATTTTTATAAAATAACCCATTAATGCAGAGGAGTGCAACTAAATTAGTTACCAATTTGCTGAGCATGAATTAATGAAGAGAGCTTCTCCCGGCTCCCACAGTTGTAATTTTCATAATAACCCCAGACCTTTATTTGGCAGGTTGTTTAGTTTTTTCGTTTGAAGGTTTTCATTAGTCTAATGAGGACTGTGCAAGGGCGAGCAGTCAGCACAATTTACATGAGGAAGCTATCATAATAAATGAGGCAATTTGAATAACATGCACAGGTTTATGCAGCGAGATAAGAGAGATTGTAGCAGCCAGATTCAGAGGTAACCAATACATTAGAACCAACTAATAACCAAAGTAATTCCAATAAAAGCTTTAAGTGAAGGGAATAAAATTAATGATAGATATATTGAACTGTAATGATATGATACATGATGCATTAGATTAATAAAATAAATGCATCCCATTGTTAAAGAGGGGAGAGGCCTCACCATCCGAAGCTTTGTTTATGGTGAGCTTTTTAATTAGGCTTGTTCATCGCATCAGTTTGTTTAGATAAATGAGATAACATTCCAATGCTTTAACGATATCTCTCCACTTGTTTGATCTTTATGATCCTGGCAGAGCATTAAATTAATCTCTTGCAATACACTCTCAGAAGAGAGCACAGTAGGCACAGAGGAAGGATGTGGTGCCCCGACTCATATGGAGGCTATTTAAATAGCCAGACACCTCAGAGACAGCCACTATAATGTCACATCACTCATTTCCTATGAACATGTCTCATCTTTTTCATGTCATCTCTGCTGATGAAGGACAAAGGCTGTTTGTTGTTGTCTAAAAAAGACCGTTTCCAAAGTTGTGTCACCCAGAGCAGAGCAACCAGATGGTTACTAGATGGTTTTTTGGGAGGCTGTTGTTTGAACTTGACTATTTTTTGTCCAAATTTTGCCCAAGAAAAAAGAGGGGAGATTAGATGATGTGTGAGAAAAAAGGCTGGTAGAAAGCTAAGTGTTATCTCACATGTGACTAATTGAATTGCTTCAAACAGAAAGTCTGTGGCGATAGCTTCCGACAAGCCTCTGTCTCGTGAAACAGCAGGTAGCTGACAAACAAGGGGAAATTTGAAAGGTAGGGAAGCCTTTGGCTGTAAACTCACTTTGGACATCAAACACTTGACATCATTTTATTTCCTTGGGGAAAAGGTGTTTGAAACAGAAGCCATATGTATGTATATCCAAGTATAAGAGTTTTCTGTAAATACCATGTGGCAGTTTAAGCATTTTGCCAACAACGAATTTCACCACTTTACCTCAGCCCTCCCACTGCAGTTTAACATGCCACATCTCTTTTACGCTGAGCTAAAATGCCTGACAGGACGGGCTACTACAGTATGTAAACTGATTCTGTAAACCATATTTTAAAAGTGGGTGATTCACCGGTAATATGATATTGGCACTTCCCTGGTAAACGTTATATATCCTTGTTGACACAACACGAGATGCACTCATAATGTCCTCCCCAGCACAAATGGATGCTTGTGGTGTATTATGTCACCTAGAGGTGCATCCTTTCATACGTGCTATCAAGCGAGCAATCACTGATGCATCGAGCACTGGCGTGACCACAATGGACAAAGCTGATTTGCCACGCCTTTTCTTTGTCAGGATGCTGCCTAGATGTCCAGTTGATGTGCTCAGGGCTGCTGCACTGTGCACTGTCTGCAGTCCCAGTTTACTGTCTGAATGATGAAGTGGAGCAGGTACCAGTGTCACAGTCGATTACATACAGCTGCTTTGGGCAAGGACCTGTGGACACTGATGGGCTCATGTAGAGAGGGGGGTTGTAGTTTTAAAAAAGATGAAAAAGACAAAAAAAGAGTGGCTTCTAGCCTTTGTAGTCTTTGTTCTGCTCCTTCTTTGCATAAGCATTCACAGTGATAAAAAGGAAGTTTGGGGACTTTGGGTCAGACAAAAGTTTTGGTATCGGTTGCTGCTGGCTTTCTGCGGTGTAAATATTTCACTGACATTGATGGTATCTCCGTACAGTATCATTAAAAGTTGGATATGTTCAGTGTAAGCTCCTTCTCTTCATCTTTCTGACTTTAATGCATAGTGTTTTGTTCAGTCCTCCCGATGTCCTTGGCGTTGCAAGCTTCAAACACATGCTGACTACCTGACTTTCCCTAAGTCAGGAGGCAAGATCATTAGCCATCACAACCCTGAAATGTGACTTGGCAGACAATAATGCTTTATGATCAAACAACTTGTCAGTGCGTCCTGTTGAAATGAAAGAGTGCAAAAAAATAATTCAATAGAGGATCAATCAAATTTCCCCAGCCCATGTGAGAGAGATTGCTGATGGTGCAGAGAGGGGCTATTCCTCGAGGACATGGGAGTTCATTTGGATATTTGTTCTCCCCCTCATGAATGTTCCATTGCGTGACACCATCTCCTGCTAATCACATTTCACTGAAAAGGGGGGATGCTTTTAGGGACGTTGAAAAGAGAGAGGTTCTTTTTAATCTTTGAAATGCCTCAAAAGTGACAGAATGCTTTCTCCTGCCAAGACGTGAGCCTCGGATGGGGAGATAAATATGCTGTGGTCAGCTAAGTGTATCTAGTGAGCAGAGAGGCAAATTTAATAATGCATTATCATTCACTGGCGAAGGTGAAATCTCCCTGTCCATCAGAAGGCTGAGGCCTGTTTCATGTTACCCTTCACTGCAAATGAACAAGTGCTTTACTCAGCCATACCAGAGATGCACAGTAGGCACCAGCGCTCCACTATCTAAGCTGCTCTGGACTGTCAGGAAAACAGGTCTGTAATCAAAGCAATCATCTCTTGGTCTTGACTGGAGACATTAATGATCACAGTCCTTATAAAACAGATAAAACTGTTTTGAACAATAACCTTCCTTTTTTTTTTTTCTCTCTTTTTTTGCTCTGCATCTCTGAGAGCACAAGGTGCGTTTTACATATCTGAGCATCTGCTATTATGCAGATTACAGGAACATATTTACACAAATGCCCTTGGACAACAGCGTAAAACAATTATGAAGATTATGTACAATGCAGAAAATTTGTGATTCAAAACAATTCGTATCTTAGCAGTGGCAACTGTTGCAGACAGATAAGGTTGACCCTGAATATGTATTTCTGTACTTTTGGAGACATTCTGTGGCGTTGTTTGTATAATTTAGTATTTACATGTAAACAGTAATTAAGTGATGCTACCGACATGCCTGGGCCAGGCTCTGCCAAGGTAAACACCAGCCCTAGTAGTTTGCCACAGTCCATCATGTTTACAGACTTGCAGAGCCGAGTGCTGTTTGTGTGCTCTTCCTTGGCAAAGCCCATAAAACACAACCAATTGGACGCCGAGTGTTGAACACAGTCACTCTTATCGTCTGGCAGTCTACTCGCTGACTTGAGGACATTGTGAGTCAAACCTTTAAATTTTCACTCTGCGATAATTACGCTGCTATACTTGAGCTTTTATATCCTTTCACTGAGAAAGTAAATCATTCCTAATAAAGAGAGGAAGAATAGTGGGCGGAGGGAAAAGTGCTTGAGGACTAATTCTCTTCACTCCCTCCCTCTCTGCTCTCTATTCTGCTTTTTGAAAGCCTTTCTCTGAGTATTCCAGTCACCTTGACTTTGCAGCTGCAGCCGTATAGTCTGTTGCTTATCCTGCCTAACCCCAGCCTGTCAATTAGGTGTTTAAAAATTAATCTCTTTAACTGGAAATACCATGCCAGCTTTCTTCCGTCTGTAAATGAAGTGTTATTAATTCACACAGCGCAAAGCCAGTGTTATGAATAATGTTATCAAAACAGATTTCCACACGTTTAACACGTTGCTCCTATTAAAACCCCTTAAGTATTTTTATAACTGTGAAAGCAGGACTACTAATGGATTTGCATCCATTTTTGAGCTTCTACACCAGGCAGCCATAGAGCAAGTGCTCCTAAGCCAGGCCTTTTAAAGTTTACATTTCCTGTTCCCTCTTTTGTTCTTTCATCTTCATTTAAAAGCAGCTCAGTATATCCAGTCTGGATTAGCGCCAGCTATCGTCGACGCTCGTTCAGCAGCAACAGAACGGCATCGCCTCTCCCTGTAGGATTGCAATGCCAGGCAATGACACCAATGTGTCTCCCGGCCCCCCCGAAACCTCCACCCCCTTCCGAAACCCAGCAAAGCTCTGATCTAGCAGCAGGCTATCTGGCCAACCACACCAAGCTAATACTTGTTCCATTAAAACCTGGTGATTACTGGGGATTTCCTCTCTGTTTGTTTGTTTGAATGCTTAATTATCAATATGTAATTGGCATGTGTATTGTGATGTTGGGTGCATATTCGGTGGCATATTTTACTGGAATGCACATTGCTATCGGGTAGAAACAGGACTCCCCAGTCACTGTCTAAGTTAAGCTGCATTAGAAGTTGCTCTAATGAATTAATAAATGCTAAACAAAGGAGAACTAAACAAAGAGTGAGAAATAAATGGCTTGATGATTAGTGGGTCAGAGAGATTAGTGGGGTATACAGTACAAATGATCCCCCTCTGAAATGGGAATGATTCAGGCAAAATACCCAATCAATAGTTTAGGCCAATTTAATCTCTGGGATTCTTCTGTCAATAACTGGACCCGGTCGACACAGGTCAATATGCAAAGACAATCTAAACACCTTCAAAGTACCTTACTCTAATGTCCTTCCTCCAGTATTATCTGCTTGACAGTTTGGGCTCACAGTCAATAGTCGAATTACAGAAATCTATTCAACTTTGCCTGGCTGTCATTTTCCTCTCTGAGTTTGTTTTTGCTCCTCCAGCCTGAGCGTTTCCCTCCTAGTCTGACTAAAAACAAAGGTCGTGTATTTAGCGCTGTGATCTCCGACCTTTAATCACCTTGCCCTGTTCTGTGTCGACCATTCTAACTGCCATCCTCTCTCTACAAAATGCCATTTTGTCTCCGCTGCTGTTCGCTTTAAGAGCTCATTTGAAGGTGTGCGCTGGCAGAAACAAAAGTCCTGTATGCTTTTATGCAGTCATCACAGTCAGCCAAGCCTGTAATCCTCAGAGGTCCGATAATGACATAGCCCCTGCATTTATTACATGGAGGAGAGGAGAGAGGGAAAACGCTGACTTTGAACAAATGAACACTCTGACCTTTATGCAATAAATATGACATGGGCCGCATAAAAAGACAAGATATCTTCCTCCTGAATGGAAGTCAACACGGATTCTGCTCCCTTGCCTTTTGCTCTCTCTGTTTCCATTTCTCTTTCTCTCTCTCTCTCTCTCACGGTTTCCTCCTCTCTTTTTTTCTAGCTAACAGTTAAACAAATGATGAAATCGATTTTAATTGTTTGTGCCATAATATTACAATCTATGCTCCAAAAGCACCATTTATAGTTCATAATTTTCTCTGCTGTGGTAGTGTTGTACATAATGGGGGTTGTAGAATATTATGGACAATCATTTGCGAGTATTCCAATCTTCATGCATGGTTAGATTCTTAAATTGAATCATAACAGGGCAATGAAAGCAATAAAAAATATTCTTTATTCATGCAAGGAAAAGACAGTATTTACAGAGAGATTCAAACTTTGAAAGGTGTTTTGTAATCTTGGTGTGATCCCAATTGAGCATTGCGATTGTCTTCTTTTGTCACATCACACCGCCTCTCTGACAGTAAAGGATTTATGGTTATTTCCTCCATGCAGCCTGTCCATCTGTGGCTCTATCTTCATATGGCCTTGAGAATACGATTCAATTTATTAAGGCAAAGCAATGGACTCATTACTTTAAAAAGGTGGCAAGAGAGAGAGTGAGTGAGAGGGAGAAGTGACACACTGAATTGGTTATTAATGGAAAGGCACAGCCATAGGGCAGTTGAAATTTAATGATATCCTACAAGAAAATATGAGGGTGTCACTCTCCAAAAAGTCATGCTAAATGTCAACATTTTAAGGTCCCCGCGCTAATTTTATGCCTGTGCACAGTAATGTTTTGGAGAGCATTTAGGAAACACGGCCCAGTGGCCAGCCTGATTATCCCACTCACCTTCTCTCCTCTCTCCAAATGGGTTTGTGCAGCAAGCGATTTCATCTCTAAGTGAAAGGAACATTAGGGAGGGGAGAAAGAGAGAGCGATAGAGGAAAACACGCGGTTTGATTTTCATGCTGTGATAAGAGAGTGGGAGCCAAATGTTACCTGTTAATCTAGCCCAAACCGACCGGGGCTCTTGACTTTGTCCCCCAGCAGGGATGGGGCAAACACTCATTTTCCTCTCTCCGTGATGAAAAGGAAATTAGCTTAAATGTGATGAGGGCACATTAGTGTGTCGTACGTGTGCCTAATGAGTGTGTATGTGTTTGAGGGGTTTTGTTTGCATGCATCAGCGTAGGTATGTGTTTTTTTTTTACGTTATGCGCACATGTGCACAGCATATGCAAGTGATAGTCATTCTAAAGGAATTTGTCTTGTATGGATCATAACACGCATTCTCACAGTATGTCCCTGCAGGCTCTTTCTCACTTCAGAAAAGTGTACCTGCAAGTTGCTCTTATTCTTTGTTGATGTGTAGAGTTGGACACAATAAAGATATTGTATAGATATCATGGTACATGACTAGATATCGTCTTAGATTTTGGATATTTAATAATTTTCTGAACTTATCAGACTGTTCTAATATTTGCCTTCACAAACTAAGTCGTTATATTTTCATAACTGAACTGTGTTGATATTTTGCAATTTTGCAATAGTCAGCCATACAATAGAGTCACAAAATCCGTATCAAAGTATTTGACTGCATGTGACAGCTCAAATGTGGTGCCTGGAGGCGGATGCAGATGTGTTTATTAAAATGCATGTGATGATACGAACAGTTCATACAGGAGACATAGGCTAGATAAGACAGACATACAAAGTCTTTTTTATCTTTCTGTCTATGCTATGTGTATAGATAATTTTAGTTAAGCACAAATATTTAAAACAATGCCTGCATTTTCAGTAATGTATTTGAAAGGTCATGAATTTTAAAGTCCCCCCAGCACAGAATATAAATAGTTTAAGTTGACAGTGGCATTATATACGTCTACAGTTTACAGTGCTACAATTTGGTGGCCACGATACAAGGATACAAGGAAGTTTATTGGTCATTATACAACAGGTTGCATAATGAAATTAAAATGTGATGACGTTAAAAATGTTAAAACTTCTGCAGAACCGTTTTTATAGTTGCAGGTATAGCTCTGCTATTTATTTTTTCATATTTTTATTTGCATGTTTTTTACGTTTTGTATGCTTTCAGACAGGGAATAAAACACTGTCTTTTTATTCCGGTAACGGTCAGTTTTATAACAAATGCTTATGACATCTCACATGTGGCTTTAACTTGAAACTGTATATTAAGCCCACTCTGTAAAAAAAAAATACCAACATATCTATATATATAGTGTAATAACTATACCAGGCCTGAAAATACTGACAAATGGTTTTTGGTCCGTATTTTCATCCACCCATATGTGTAATTTTCTTAGGCCAGATGCTGTTAATTAATACATTTCAACCTTTGCTCATACTTAAAAATCTGTCTTAACTAGTGCGCAGACATGAAAATTTATTGACAAGAGACATAAAATAACATCCTCAGTGATTGAAATAAGCCTATGACTTGTTATTGCACTTGTTAAAACCACCCTGCAGTTAAATCTAAATTTATTTTGGCTGAAAAGACCCTCCAGAGTGCAGACATTATTTGCAAGATAAGCTTAGGCTCATGTTTTTTTTAGAGTGCTCAAATTGCATGCAACCACTTCTTTTGCCCAGCTCTGCATCGCTGCATGTGTACTAGAAGACAGATATTTCCCTTGACAAGATTTTCCAAATCCAGCACTTTAAGTGCAGGTGGAATAATGCTGTGTTAGCTGCTAATGGCTGTCCGAGAGGTCATAACTACTCCATTTGAAGGAGGCTGGTTTCTCCGCAGCCTTGGCAGGTCAAATCAAATGTAATTGTGCAGTGAAAAGCAGTGCCTTGCTTTGTGTTGGCTGTGCTGACAACCTCCAGGTTTAGCATTCACTTCTCCTGCTGGGAGGAACACAGGTTTGCAAGGACAAAGGCTTCACCTGTCAATATATCACACTGACTGGCCAGCCAAATGTACCTCTGCTCTGCCTCTCTTTCCCTCTTTCCCCTATCCCTCTTCCTCTCTGTCAGTCTTTCATTCTCTGTACACCCATTCTGTTCCAGCCTCCTCTTCCTCAGACTCTGCCTTGCCTATCTATCCATCCATCCATCTTCTGTCTTCAACCATCCATCTCTCTTTTCTGGCATCCTTCTCGCCCTCTTTCTCTCTCTCTATCTCTGTCTCTCTCTCTCTTTGTGTGTCTTTCTGTATCTTCCTCTCCTGTGTGCACGCTGCCTTCATGTGAGGACTCAGCTGAAATGTCCTGAGGGACCCAGTTTCAAACACAGGAACCAGAAACATATGGCACATTTTCAACTCCCAAGGTCAATTACAGCTATTTATCCAGAGATTGCAGCTAAATTTCCCAAGGTTTCTTCTAGATTTACCACAGATTGCAATGTGTGTCTGTCACATTTTAAATCAGGCCAGTTTCCCCTGCTTTCTCCACTGCCTGTGACTTTCCATCAAATATTTCAAAGCCTTTCAAGTGGGTTTTAGACATGTTTTATCTCTGGTTATCATGTGCCCCATCTCTTCTTGCCTCAGCTTTGCTAGGTCCAAGTGCCGCTTGCAACACAAATCTAATAACATGTAAATTGGAGATAAGCCCAGATCCCTCCAAGTGATATTTTTTACATTCATAGTTTGTCAAGTCAATTCCTGGGCCCCTGTTTTAGCAGCACAACACATGAGGAGTGAGAAAATTAACTGGATAGGTGATTCATCATTGCTAGCACACTGTCAAGGACTCCCTCTGCAGCTATTGAGAGCAGGGTGGAGGAGGAGGACGGAGAGGGGGGGCGTTGTTTTAAATTATGGCATTTCATTCAGAATGCATTGTATTTACAGCGTCCCATTTTTATTTGTGGCTCCTATTATCCGCCGAAACAGTTGTGCATGAAATGTTATTTGTGACAGGGGTGACCTGCGAGTGTTTTTCCACACAGTATTTCATAGTCGGGGGGGCCTTAACTGTACCTTTACCGTACGGTAAGCACAAGAGGCTGTCACAGCTGCTGTTGGCAGCCTTGCTAGTGGAGAAATATCACCTGGAAACAGAGTACTTCATTCCACCGGCCCCCATCACTCCAACGCCTGTCGCTGTAATTAAGTTGAAGTCAATGATTCTGGAGCGATGGTGAGAAATAAACATGCAAACACATGCCAGCATTTGCAGCCAGGAACAGAGCAAAAGGGGGGGGGGGGGGCAAAAAACAAACAAGCATTAAAACCCCCGTACAAAAACGTTTTCCACCTGAAATTACAATTTATGTGTAATAAACCT
>JAQNCA010000005.1:6070456-6087632 GCA_029783725.1 Acanthurus tractus | reverse complement strand
GGGGGGGGGGGCAATAACATTAGAAGCATAGAAACCACAGATCTAGATCTTGTTCCACTGGAATTTACATTTGAGTTTTATTAAACCTCTTTTGATTATATTGATTAAATTAGTCACTTATTAGCTTCCCATTTCTTCCTTTGAAAATGCCTGTATTTATGCACAGCTCCTGGTGGAAATGTTATCTGACAAGAGGTGCCGTACGGTAGTTGGAGTCTGTCGAACAAAACACGCTGTTTGCTTTTCCCAGAGCATGACAGGTTGTTTCCCCTGCAACAAAGCCATCAAATATTCCGTGTGATCCAACATTGTGTTGGAGGGGAGGCCTGCTGAGTGGGAAGCCAGAGTTTGTTAAAGCAATGATTTATGATTAATGCCAACACTAAATAAGGGACAAAGTGCCTACAGTACAAATCAATTACAGAGCTACAACAGCAGACCTTTCCCCGAGGTCTACTAACGTCTCTAGTTGTTATGGTGATTTTATTGGAGGTGGGTGATGCAAGCATATAATGCATGCAATACATCTATATCAACCTGAGCTGGAGCCAACTGTAATGCTTTTGATCTTTGATTAGTTATTTTATTGAGATAAAATGGGACTTTCATGTTGTGCCACTGTGTAAGGAGAGTGCATTTTATACCTCCACCCAGACGCCCACCTCAAAACGCAGACAGGACTGCACCAAACAAAACAAATTACCACAGGAGTGGCTTCTTAAAAGTAGGCAATTCATTATTTTTATGAAGTCAAATTATAAACAAATTTTAATCCATTAGGCAACCATCCATTCTAATTAATCAACAGGAGTGAACTCCATCTGAAAAAGGAGAAAGGTTGTTTACTCCCTCCACGGACCAGCGGTGCATACTTCACCATCTTTCCCCCGTACGAAAAAAAAGGGGGGGGAAAAAATGCGTTCTTCAAATTACAAACCTAAACTGTGAATCCTAACACTCGACTTTTGGCGCAGAGATGTTTCCAGGGCATTTGCAGATGCTTGAAATAATCTCCAATGTTTTTGCTCAATCTGCTCTGAGGATGGGTGAAATAAATACTTTAAACTAATTAATGTAAGACCAGCTGTTCCCAGCACTTGGCTGGCGTTGGTGAATATTGATGGGAGGGAGAGGCAGGGCTGTTCAGCTCCACTCGCTGTTTGTACAAGATTCAGCCTGCCACATAAACAGATATGAATACTGGATGAGAACAGAGAGGTGCTGTGCACAACGCAGTCAGGGTTCCACATTACAAATAAAACTTTTTCCCTCCTTTCATTAAATTAACAATTAAACAGCTGATGGTGCAGACTTCCCGTGGAGTCCTTTTTAGACTGGATGCCTTTAATAAACTCTCTCTCTGCAAGATGGAGGCACTTACAAGTTGTTGGCTACATAAAAGCTCGCTGGACAAAAACATGTGTCTGATTTGATGGGGCAACAAACGGCAGCGTCTGACCTACTGTTTTAGCTTGACCAGGCTGTATCGTGTTTGTCGGTTTCGCCTCCTGCTTTCCCTCCCTCCCCTCCTCTGCTCCTCTTTCCTCCTCTGAGGCCTGGTGGAGAGGCTGGACAGCAGATGGCAGGGCCCTACCCCTCTGCCGGTGATGAATGGAGGATGATGTCATCTTAGGTTTGACAGGCACCCGTGCGTGCGTGCACAAAGGAAGCCCAAGCCTCTGGGGTCGAACTGTGGGCCTGCTCCTGATTTTGGAGTCCACATGACATCTCTTAAATGGAAGAAGCTGGATTTATGGTCTGGTTGATATTCTCTAGCCCCACACTTAGGCTAAGAGAAGAAGCAATACAAAGGAATCTCCAAGGGACCAGTCAGTCCACTAAATATTTTGTGAGAGCAGAGCTGGGATTGACCACTAGAGATCAATACAGGCCTAGTTTTTCGCTGCTGGTCAATTTCAGTTAACACATCAGCAACACCAAAAAATTGCTTTTATATTCTTCCGCTCAGTGTGGTTTGCAAGTTTGACAAACAATACTGGATGATCGATTAATTTTAATGTTTTTTGTTTGTTTGTTTGCAGAGGACAACTCAATGTGCACCCCGACAGCAAGAGACAGCTATGAGAGGTTGTCATTGGCTGGTCAGGCTCTTCCCCCTGGCTTCCCCTCACCATTTCTCTTCCCAGATGGCTTGTCGTCAATAGAGACTCTTCTCACCAACATACAGGTATTGTCCATTGTCAGAGTTTTACCACCTGGGGGCATCGAAGTGAAACATTGCAAAATTGTAGTAACTTTATGAAGAAAATATTATACTTCAAGTTCTTCTCCAGGGATATGACAGGTTTGAACTTTTCTTCAAAAAATGTAAGATTAGCAAGAAATAGTGTTACTTTTGGACATTAAAGAAACCCTTCACTCAAAAATGTGTCAATCTCATGTTTATGTCCCTAGAATTCTCAACCCTTGACTTAAGTGACTTTTGACTGTTCAAAATTTGTTACTAGACAAGTGTTTTGACATTCCTCCACTCATGTCTGTACACATCCTAAAATTTGATATTTTAAGTGTTCCCCAGTCGTTGTACGTTTTTGTCGTGTCACAAATTCATAAGCCAATCACAGGCACAAAAAACCTGAAACCTCCAGTGAAGAGCAAACTTGTCAGTTCAGAAAATGAGAGTTTGCATTAGCGCAACTGCTAACACTGTGTCTTCAAATGCTAGTTACAAGCTAACGAGCTAACAAACAACAACAAAAATTGAAAGGATGCCAACCACATGTGTCAGGTAATGGGTGATTTTGGTGCACAAGGATGTGCAGATTGTCTGCTCTTTCAACAGTTTACCAGGCACAAGCAGTGGTGATGGGAAGCAGTGGTGATTCATTGATGACGAATTTCTTAATGAGGAAGAAAGAGAAGAAATCTCTAGACATAGCCAGCAAATGATTTTTGTCACACTCCACAAAGAACTATTAGTTTACCAAATTACAAAAACCCTGAAAATGACTCACTTTGAAATCTACTGACATCTATTGTGTAAATGATTGAGGACTAAATCAGTAAAAAAATTGTCAAGAGAGCCTTTCTGCACCTAAGAGGAAAACAAAGCATCTCTTTTTTAAAGCCAGTTGAATGCTTGCATCAGGATTTTTAATTATATCTCAACAATTTATTTAATTTTTAAGCTTTGCTTTTTCCCTCTTCTCTGTAAATTTAATGACTCCGTCTGGTAATTATAAAGTGATGTTGGTGAAAATCTTTGCCATGACGCAGAAACCCTACAAGAGCTCAATTTTAGTCAAATAAAAAAGTGTAAGTCACCCACGTCGTCCTTCCCAAAAAAGTTAACACAAACATTGCATCTGCAGATACACTCATCTCAAAATCTGCATACTTTCACAATACCCATCTACCCAGAATGCCATTTAGGCCCTAGTTTAAACACCCTCAGTCAGAAAGATGGATATATTTGCCTTCTGTCTGAGTGTAATGATGTGTGGACACTGCTGCCCTTCTCATTGCACTTGTACCGTCAGCATCAGAGTCCTGCCTCTCCTTTGGCTCTGTGCGGTAATTAAAAAGCCACAAGTAAACCCGTCGCAAGCTCCCAGCACTCCACTAAGTCATCTTTGATAATGATCTTCGCCTTGAATATTTATATACAAATCAACAAAATGAAACCAAGCAGAAAATTAAGATAAAGCAACTTAGAAGAAATTGGGGTCAGAAGAATCAACAATTAGTGAGATATAGTCCAGTGCATTTGATATAATTGCGTGTGGATGGGGAATAAAATGGCTGCGGTGCTGCTTCACGTGAGGATGCAGCGTCTTTCAATTCAAGAGTGTCAAGAGTATATTTAGAATGGTGGTAATGTAATTGATACGTGATGAGATACTTGTCATCCATATTATTCCTTCCTGCTGTGTGAGGAGCTTGAAAATGTGCCGCAGAGACAAATACTGTATATTCACAGCAGCGTAGTTACAGTCATGAGCTGTGCAGTTAAATGGGTCGATGTAAAGGAGGTTTGGAAAGAAACTGTGGTGCTGCTGACTTTGATTAAAACCTTTTAGCATCATTTTAGTCGATGTCTGTCCATCTTCACTTTGATGGTGCTTTTCCCATCAGAGCGTCTCAATCAAGTTGACTTCTCTTTGGTTCAGTTTGAATGCCTGTAAAGAATAACGTCTAGCCACGCTTGTATTTCACAGCTTTGACCAAAAGGGGTCAGACATACCAAGCACTCTCAAATCATTATTTATTATTTAAAGAAAATGACTTTTACAAAAATTCAGCTCTATGTTCATGTTTCTAAAACATGTGGGACCTGTGGAGCCACTAAAAGATAATGACATCTTAACAGATAAAAAGGGCCCACAAAGGTGATAACGCAGCTAAAAGGAATCATGTAGCAGCAGTCAGCTTTTGGCCCCGTGCTCTGCTCCACTACTGTGGGCAGCACAAAGAACTGCTGTGACATGCTTTCACCGTGGTTTGCTGTCATTTTATCTTGAAGCTCTTAAATAGCCGACTTCACTCTCCCTTTCCCTGCTCTCCCTTTTTTTTTTCTGTGTTTGTCTGTATGTATGCATGTATCCCGTGTGTGTGTGTGTGTTTGTGTGTGTATATATATGCAGGGCCTGCTCAAAGTGGCGATTGACAACGCGCGGGCTCAGGAGAAGCAGGTGCAGCTGGAGAAGACGGAGCTGAAGATGGAGCTGTTCAGAGAGAGGGAGCTCAGGGAGACTCTGGAGAAGCAGCTCGCTATGGAGCAGAAGAACAGAGGTACTGCTGATACCTACCTGGCACCGAATCCTCCCTGTCAGCCGTGTGTGTGTGTGTGTGTGTGTGTGTGTGTGTGTGTGTGTGTGTCTGTATATGTGTGTTTGTACATTCGTAAATGTGTGTGTTTTCCCTGCAGTTCAGGCTTCACAGGCCTTTGCTCAAGCACACACGATAGCTCCTTAATGTACATTCACACTTCTGTGTGTATGTTTATTATTTCTTATTGAATCACTGGCATGAGCCGCTGTGTTTCTTTGGTTACACATGCAGTGAAGTGCTAAGCACCGGTTTTTCCGCTCTTAGTCAGTTAACATAATTGGTAATACACATTAACTTAGTAAAAATTCACTCTCAGCCTCATGTTAAATGCATCAGCTTCATATGCTAACTGTGTCGTTTATGTTTAATGAGAGAAATTCATGAAAAATATCCCAATAAATTTTTCAATTTGCTTTAATTCCCCTTGGCAGTTTGTTAAGTCACAGCCAGTATTTTCTTTTATTAAGGAAGATCTTAATATATTATAAAATATTTAGGTTTAATTGATTTCCCGTTTTTTTCTATTACAGCATGTTAGATTTTAAAAATGAGGTTATTATCTCAAAGATCTGATTTCAGTCTAAAATAAGGCTCCACTAATTTGCCCTGTAGCTCATTTATTGCCACTGTGGTCTTTCACTATCTTAGCAATCATTCAGAAGCGTCTGAAGAAGGAGAAGAAGGCCAAGAGGAAACTGCAAGAAGCTCTGGAGTACGAATCCAAGAGGAGAGAGCAGGTCGAGCAGACTCTGAAGCAGCCCTCGCCCTCTGACAGCATGCGCTCTCTCAACGGTCAGACGCTCCACAGTGAGACACTCTTACTGTACATTTCACCTCCAACATGTTCAGACATTCAGTGTGGCTTTTAGTGGGATATATGAGCACCAATGCAAAATATTACATACAATTTTAGAATATAGAATATAGACTTTCTTGTAACAAATACAGTGACTTTTTTACTCAGAAAAACCACATTATTCCATAAGTACAGTGTTAAAACAACTCACATCGTCACTAGTATTTCACCATGAAAACAAAGCAATTATGTTGAAATTATTAAAGCTGAATCTTATCTGAACTGCAGCTTCTTAGCTGATAAAATGTTTGTTTCCTTTTATTCTCATTATGTCTTTCAAAGTTTTACACCCTCTGCAGACTGCAGCTAGGCAGTGTGCTTTTTATTAAAAAAAAACAAAAGGCCTCAGCTCCTGAAAACCCAAGGTGACATCTACATTTACATGTTTAACAATCCAAAACTCCAAAAAATTATCAAAAAGGTTTTAATTAAGTTGCAGATTAAACAGTGCCACTGTTTATTAAGTACACACAGTAAAATTTGACATAATGAAAATTTGTCAGTCAGAGTTAAATAACATCATTTTTACAGGATATTTCAATGATTTGTAGAGGTGCAAAATATCTTTCCACATGTATCCAAGCATTAAACTTGAACTCAGTAATTGTTAAGCACTTTTATTTAACAGAAGCCGCTAGTTTGCAGAATTCAAACCAGCCAGTACTTCCACAAATTTGATTTTATGTAGTATTAGTGAGTAATGCAGATTTTTTTTTTACATTCATTCTGCCAAATTATATCTGCATTTGTAGGAATTCTATTTTCATTCATTCACTGGTGGAGTTATTCAGTTCAGAGTTATTACACATTTAAGAAAATATGACTCAGTATTTTTGCAATTGGCACTTAGGAACATTTCTCCTCCAGCACATCTTTATTTAAGCAAAATGTTTGAAAGCAGAGTAACACTTTTATTGTATGATTATTCCAAAGTGTTAAATCAAGTATTTTAGCTTTTTTTTTTTTCTTTTTTTATGAACCACTGATAATACACACACACACACACACACACACAGAAGCACATTTCATCACAATACACACATTCACTTACATGCGGGGGAGATAGGGCTTGAAGGCTTAGCCTCTTGTTTTGAATGAACGATGCTGTGAAACTGGCATTGTGATAGGTGGGTGTCAGGGATGTTTAACGGCGGTGATCCCTCTCTTCTCTCAGACTCTCTGACCCCTGAGATGGAGAGTGACCGCAGCAGTGGAAGAACAGATGCTGAAAGGACAATACAAGGTACAGGGGCTCAGATGAGACAATAAATCTCTCTCTCTTTCTCTGGCTCTCACTCTTGCTCTCTTTCTCTCCCTGCCCACCCTCCCACCTCCACCCCACTTCCTCTCTTTCTCTCTCTCTCTCTCTCTCTCTCTCTCTCTCTTTCTCCCTCTCTCACACACACACACACACACACACACACACATGCACGCACTCTGCTTCAGTTTGTGAACATTAGTGTGTCTGTGCCTGCTGTTCAGGCATACAGCTCACCATCTGGGCCACAGCACTAGGTCAAGATCATTGGTTTTCTGCAGAAATAATATTGTTCTTTTGCTTGACTTTAAGTGGCTGAGATGCTTTTAGGAAACAGATCTTTGTCGCGACAAAACTCCCCACAGTATGGCAGATAAAATGGTGAAACAACTGAGCTAGAAGGTCGCAGAGACAGAATGGAAGAAGTGGTTTGTTTACAGCTCAGGAAGCATTAATGAGTCATAAAACCACAAAAAGCAGTGGAATCCCCCCTTTGATAGTAATAAACGGGGCAAATCAATCCATTTTATGAATAAGCCTTGTACATTTTTAATGGTTTGTTTGTTTGTTAGCCTTGGGGGTGCAGTATGTGTTTGGGGAAGGGCGCTCTAGTGATAACCTCTGTAGACTGTCTGCTATCTGTGTTTACCCAGATACAAGACACCTTGCAGAGGTTGAATATCCTCATTATTACTCGAACGTCTTCCTTTAATACGCCTCGACTGCGTCTGCTCAGAATCGCCCTTATCAGTGGGAAAGGTCCCAATTTATCCTGGGAAAAACGCTGCGTGTAATTTGCTGTGAAGACTGGAAAATATTCATCTTTGTATGCAAGAATAAGTTGGGTCCCTTTTAACTCTTTAATGTTTGATTAGTCTACTTGAAGTGATATTTTGTGAAAGGGCAAAAAGAAAGAAAATGTACTAAGAGAAATGATGACTCCTCCTTAATTAAATGTCATTCAGCCACTGCGGGCATCTGAAACAGTTTGATGTCCAAAAAAAGGAAATCCATATGTCATCATTTAAAGACAAAGATTACTTCCAGATACAGCGTAATTATAGCCCCCTATTTCATACCAAATTAGTATATTTAGCCACTTTAATTTCTTTACAGTCATATGAAGAGCTGGCACTTTTTGTAGTCTAATTGTATCAAATTAAATATGTTAAAGCTTTGCACTTGCACAGGGACAGCAGCCATTGTCCTGCTTGTTTCTATAGTCTCGTAAGAAATTAAGCATTTTACCTCCTTTTTTTTTTTTCTTTTTTTACAAATTCCTGTTAGGAAGAGTTTGTTGCAGGCATGGAGCACACGGTTTCTGTGGTCTCTCAATCACTGTGATCATTGCCTTGAAGAGTGGAGTGAAGGAGGAAGCTGAATAACATGCTGCATTTTGTGTTTTTGTTCAATTAGAGAAGCATTTGTCTGCCACCCATGTCTCCTCTGCTCCACTCTGCGAGCCTCGCTGTATAATTAACCTCAAATGGCAAAAAATGATGTTGATAAATTACACAAGCAGACGGGGAAAAAACAAGCCTATCACTCGCATGAAAGCTGAGAGAAATGTGCGCGTAAATTCTCGACTCCAAACTAAGGGAGGCGAATGGAGAGAGCGAGAAGAGAGAGAGAGGGGGAAAAAAATAATGAGGGCATAATTTTAGAGAACTAATTATTTCTATTTGTCTTTTGTCACACTTCTCTAATTCTGCGATATTAACACAGTCTGTGTTTATTAATTGCTTTTACAGTGTTTTGAATCGGGTCCAAGAGGGAACGTGGCTCTTTTCACAGGCAGGCAAGCTACTGGGACTGTACCTCGCCAGTACTGCCTGGCAACGGTGCACATGTGAATATCTTCCCCCAGTATCTTCCCTGGTTCCCTGCCGCTTCCCCACTCGATGTGTTCGGCAAGTTTACACGACCCTGTGCACAGAGATAAAGTTCTTTGTTGCAAGATTAAACATCAAAACAGTTAAAGTGAAATTAAAATTAAATGAATGAATGTCACTGAAGCAAAAAAGACTGTAATTAATGGATCCCTTAATTGTCTTCATAAAATATTTGCATGGGCATAATTTGCATAATTTACATGTATTAATTAATCTTTCAAAAGGAATTTTATGCTGAGAGAAGCCAAAAATTCCCTTTGTTTTATTTAGCATCTAATGAAATATTTATTCTCTTTAATGAACTTTTCATCTTGATTTGAATATAAAAATACTAAAGTTTTAACATATTTTAATGAGGCAGTTTTTCATAGAACAATGTGTCAGAACGTCACCGATTTTTCTCGACGCGTACGTAAAGCAGATGTTTCAACATTTGCGCTCATACCCTTAATCGACGCGATCTGCTTATCAGACCTCCTCGCTCATTCTAGATGATCTGATCTATTAGAAGAAGAACGCTGCAACATGTAACCTCCTCTTGACGACACATTGAACATCACCATCCGTCAAAAAATCAAATGCACTTCGTTTTCATTAACGCCCTTTTAAACTGCTCCCACTGTGAAGCTTCGCAGGCAGGTAGACAGACTGTGAGCCGAGTGTGTGTGAGTGTGTTCATCTGCTCATGTAATGAAAGGTGTGCATGTGTGTATCAAGTTGTGTATCCCGGCCCACACTCTACGCTCTCTCTGGCCCCCCCCTCCTCCTCCTCGGCTGTCTGCTCTCTCCGTGGCGCTGCATTCATGCTGCAGTGACTTTTACACAGAACTCTGTGGTTGTTGCTTGAATAGAGGCAGCCAGAGTGCAATGCCTTTGAGACCCACGGCAGTGCTGGGTAATTAGCCTGTGTGTTTGTACGCCACCCAGCCCCCCTCCCAACACACACGTACAGTAAACACACGCACACACACAACAAGCCTTTGTTGTCTCCACTCTCCATGCACAGCGATACATAAAACACAGGCTAAAAGGGAGAACAGTAATTGATGGAATATTGATTATTTCACAAGTGTGGATTTTAAATTTAAAAATAAATTCTCACCGTTAAAATATAAATTTAAAAAGTTGTGAACTGTAGAAAAAAACCTGATGCTTGAAATGTAATTCCCATCAGAGGAAAATACACTTTCAGTCTCTGTAAGCAGACATGTGCTCCATGTCTCTGTGCAATAGGAGTCGTTGTCTCTGATGTCCTGCGCCGCTTGTGTCATGTCCAACAACTTGCGCTGCTAAATGTCTCTGTGTGCGTTTCTCTTTAACATTGAATTATTTAGGCGTACTGCCATAGAGAGGTGTGCTTCCTTAAAGGCATTACTGTAGCTTTCTCCGGCGGAGGGATTGTGAAGGTAATAAACGTCAAACACGCTCCTGAGGTGCGCCTAACAGATGCTTTTACCAGCTCGGCATCGGAGCAGTGCTGCTCGCTCAGGCGAACGCTCAGACACGAGCGTTTCGCTGGAAATGGACAAAGCTCGTTAGGTTGGAGGTGTCGAGAGATGACGCAGCAGAGAAATGTCTGCCGTTTTCAATAAACACTGTTTCCAGGAAATGTCACTTAGAGAGCACTCTGCATCATGAGTGCAGTATTATGTTCAAACAAGCGTATCACTAGAGATGTCTTAAACACATGTGGCATACAGTTGTGATGCCTGGAGTGTGGTTATCATGGCTGCTTTTACAGTGGGTGCTCCATCGGTAATAAAATATGCATGTAACACCGTAATTATATTTGTACTTCCTGACTGATGCACAGCATATGATCTTAAAAACAAAGTAAGTGTTTTGGTTAGTCCTCATTTTCCTTCTACTTGACTTCAACACTAAATGACATAAATATTTTTGAGTAATAATGTGAATTTCGCATGGTACATATTATTTAATCACATCTGTCATGGTTGCTGACTTAATCTCATCTTTAAATCAGTTTCTGAATCCATAGTAGCACTGCAGAAAGACTAGAGGGCAACATTTTGAAGTTACGTTTCATCAACGATCGCATCCTGAATTGTGTATTTGCGTCAGCAGGATGTTAGCTGTTGGCTAATTCTCAGCTCCTGTGTGTCCTTTGTTGCAGATGGAAGACTGTTCCTGAAAACCACAGTGATGTACTGATAAGGCCGCGAGGAGCTGGAGGAAACAACAACAACACGAAAAAAAATCTGAAAAAAAAAAAAGGAAGACAGAAAGAAAAGAAAAGAAACCCCATGAAGATTTTCAAGAGCCCTTTTCCAGACTGGTTTAGTAGAGGGAAGAAGTCAAGCTGCTTGTAGGAGTTCAGTGGGAATGCTGTGTTCACCCAAATGCTGGAGGAGGTTGTGTCTGAATGTAGAATAAGAAGTCTTTTTCTCACTGAGGCCAACATTAAATAGTTTGACAAAGCAGGTTTTGACGTAGCGGGTTGGCCAGCGTGAAGGATAAACACATTTATTGAGCACAGTAAAAATGTACCCATGGTACAATGTTGGTAATAACTCCAAAATTCTCAGCACTGAAGATTTTTATACTGTATCTCAGCCAGCGAGAAAGCTTTGAGAAAAAAAAAAAAAGAGATCCGACTGAAGTTCTGTTTTGTATTTCAAATTGAATTTTGAGACGCTAAAAACGACACGTGGAGATGAACCTTGTGAAGAAAAAAAAAATGTGAATCGACCCATGTGTTCATCAAAAGAGAAGACTGATGTTTGATTTTCATGTTTTCTAAATTAGATGACAATACAATCAAGTTTCCTTTTTACCATTGTTGTATATACAAGGTCTGATGATAATGATAGGAAAACTCGCTCTATCGAACCCGAGTGGATTGATAAGGTATGTGTATATAACGTTAAGAGGTATTGTGTATGCAGTAGAGCTATTAGGCAAACAATACCACCATTTATATAAACCTACAGTTTCATTTTGTTCTATTTCTGAGCCATCATTCTTTCCTATAGCTGCCATTTTGGTGAGAAAGCATGCAGGCATGTAAATGTTTGTCCTGGAATTATGATATTTAATAAATCCTATATTGTGCTGAACAAATACTAGGGTTGACTCACTCAAGCCCAGATGATTTTGAAAACGTAATTATCAGACATTTCACTTTCAAAATGAAGACTTTTGCTGTCAATAGTACTGTAATCTTTGTAACAGAGGTAATATTTCTTGGAATTTACTGTACATTTTTTGTCATGAGACACTCAAAAATCGGCACCTCTCAATGCTTTTTTTTTTTAAAAATAAGTTCCACTCTGATAATAACAGTCACGACACAACTTTTCCAAAACTGAATCCTGTTGAACTTCATCGCTCAAATCCCTGTTGAACCCACACAAATCTTTCTTTATTTTAATGTGTTTCATGCTATCCTGATAAGAAAAAAAAAAAAATCATACTAAGTTATCATTTTCCTGTTTCTTTCCCTAAAGACTTTTGAGTTTCGGTGCTGAAACACCTGTGTATATTCTCTAGACATAAGCTGATGTCAGTCCTTTAACTGCAAAACAGTTTAGACCTTATGTGTTACAATCAGGAGAGGAGGAAGAGGAGGAGGAGGAGGAGGAGGAGGAGGAGGAGGAGTGTCCCCTGTTCACAATGTGTTTGTTCTTTTTGTTCTCAATGGAGTGTCTAGGTCTGTTGTCACTGATAACTTATATAGCTTCTCGAATCATCTCTTCATTGTACTTCAAATTCAAATAAAGTTAACATGTTGATGATAAACCATGTGAGTTAACTATGTTGCTCGAACCCACTCCTCAGTGGCTCACACACTGATGTAACTTTGTGTCAGCTTGGTCCAGGAAAAGGCCACAAAAAAAAAAACGTAAACATGGTGCTGGACGCAGCAGAGACGGCCAGACACAACAGTTCAGGATGATCTGATACAAATGTAAGCGAGCGTGTGGGGGGGGGGTGTGCAGCTCCTTTTACTTTACGAGTCTGAATCATTGTTGTGTTTTTAGCACGTCGGTTTTTATGACCTTTACAATCAGCCCACAGTCTTTTATCTCATATCTATGTTATTATGAATGACCAAAAAAAAAAAATTGCAGGAGTTCTTTGCTGTAGAAACAAATGAGCATATTGTTCTTCACCTTGTATAGCAGTAACAAAAAATGTATGACTAATCAAATGATGAGAATAAGTGGTGTGTGTGGTTTTTTTTGTTTCTTTTCACTGAGTGTGAAAGCGAGTATGTGTATGGGTGTGTATACCCTTTGCATGTGTGAGTGTGTTTTTTGAAAAAAAAAAAAAAAATGCGTAGGCTAATCCGAGCTCAACTATGTAAATGAGGGTGTGACCAAGCTCACTGTAAATAAATTATTTCATGTGTACTTTCAAGTGTATGACACTAATTCACAATCTATCACCATAAAATAAACAACAGTCCTTTAACCAGTCGTACGTGCTGCAGGGTCATGCATCATGATATCTGCTTTATATGACACTCGAGCTTTGTGGGAGTTGTTAAGAAATTACGAAGCTGACCTGTTCATGTTGCATTCATCAGATTATTCTGTTTTTGTTTAAAGGTTTTTGAAGTGTGTGTGTGTGCGTGTGTGTGTGTGTGTGTGTGTGTTTTTAATGGTAATTTGTACCGAATGTTCTTGAGTGTCATTATTTGTTTTGCTCTCCAGACACAACAGTCCTCCGCAGGGATCATTTCAGAACAACAGTAACAGGTACCGCTCTTTAAAACCCCTTAAAAAAAAAATACAAAATCGACATTGAGAGACAAATTTTACTAGTAAGCAATTCTGAGTGAAATGTGTTGACACAGCATGCTTGGCCCATTCCCATTCTGCATGCTTTTTAAAGCATGGCCGTAACACAGCTTCAGAGATGAATAATTGACTGATTGCTGCATAATTCAATGCTGCATTGTAAAAAAAAAAATCAAGGCCTGAAATATTTCAAGCTTTTCTTCTCCTCCCTTTTTTTTTTTTTTTTTTTACTAATAAAAATGAGGTCAAAGTTTCAATCAACCTTGAAAGAACAATATGACACACAATGGGCAATCAATCATAAAACCATGCTTTTAGTTTAGTTCAGACACTCACACCGACTTACCAAACTTGAGCTCACTCCTGGATGGAAGAAACTCTGACATCACGTCGACTTTATTCATTTAATGACTCAATCCTTCCTTCCCTTTGCTGCAGTGAAAGATTCACTCTGCCCGCCTCCAATGAGCTGGTGAGACGTGGGCTGTTCACAGCTATTACTCAGATATTCTGTTTATTTCTCTCTCTGATGCTTTTTTCTGCACTGGCATCTGAGAGAAGAGGCCCTGCAGCTACATGTTTCATATCACTGCACATTTTGTAATAAATTCAATTCAGTACAAATATGACCATGAGGCAAGGAGACTTTAAATACCAAATGTGCATTATAGCTGTGTTGTTACATTTCACCTCACTGTGGTGTGGAAAGCGCAGTGCCGATTGCATATATTCAAAGTCTCGTATGCGAGTGTGTGAGCGCCTCATCTGCTTAGCTCAACGCGGCGATGTGATCATGAAGACATCACCCAGACATGATTATTCTGCATGATCCTGCCTCTTATGTCACTGCACGCCTCACGTCGCATTGCACAATTTGTTGTTGTTTTTGTGCTTGCTTGGCCAGCTTGGAGAAAACGTGTTTCCCATGACACCGCAAACGAAATTTTTCGATGCACTTAGAAAGGATAAAAAAGTTTCAAAAGGGAGACCTGAAGTTGTATTTATACTCCAGCATAGTGTCAACTGCATTGTTAACCCCGACTGAGCTAATTCCTTGCTCATCACAGCGAGCAGGAGATGGCCATTTAGTGAAAGCAGTAGTATTGCATGTCTCTTAATAACTCAGTGGTGCCCTGAGTCTGTGGAGAGACATTAGGAAGGTGCAGGCTGATGGTCTGAAAGATAGGACTAATGTCACCTAATCAGATAGACCATTATGTATTAGCGAAACTACAAAACAGTTTTATCTGACAAGGGCCAGGCCACATTACCTAAATTAACATTTTGCAAGCGTGAACATGGAAGACCACAGAGGCGAGGGGAGGGCCAGGACTGCGGCCTGCGCTTAGACATTCGGCAGTAATTATTAATTTATGATTGTCTCTGGTCTTAATGAAAATGAAAGCCAGGAAAGAGAACAGGGAGGGATAATGTGGCGTGAAATTGAGTTTCATTTGTACAGGGTCCACCTTTTAACTCTGCGCTTCTTGGGCGGAAATGGAGCCGAGCGCTTCCCCCTTTCTCTCTCTCTCTCTCTCTCTCTCTCTCTCTGTCTGTCTCTGTCTCTCTCTCGAGAATTCATTTCAGTGTTTTCTTTTTTTTTTATGTTGCCTTCTCCTCTTTCGGTCTTTCAGTCAAAAGCCTGTTCATATTCTCTCATCCTTTTGTGATATTTGGGGGCCAGAACGCCCTTTAACATCCCCATTACTCTCATAAGGCCTTTTCAAAATGACACAAGGCTCTTTCATGTCTGATAACTCTGTCAACAAGTTTCTTGAATGGAAATGTCTCTGCACAGTGCTTCTTTAATGTCAACAAGGCAGCGCAGAAAGGTCTCGGGCCAGGATGGTATGAGATGGAGAGGAAGTGGAGAGAAAGGTAGATTGATTTACACAAGACTGTATGAAGGAAAATGCCTTGTTGATATAACGCAAGACAGATATTTTTATGCAGGCAGATGCCGGCAGTGTCGATCTGCGCGGATTGACATGCGAGTGTGAAGCTTGTGCAACGCTGAAGTGATGACGGTTTAACAGCAGGAAATATTAAGGGTAGAGGGGAAACAACTTTTGTCATTTCAGCTGTCAGTGCACGCGAGTAGCAGCACATGAGAAAAATAAGCAGAACAACCCCAGACTCACTTACTGTAGTTCAAGTAGTTCCCACCATCCAAATGCAGATTTTAAACCTTTAAATGAAAAAGAAAATACATCTTAATTAAATCTGTCATCATGATAAACATCAATAAAGCAAAAAAAATAAAAAAAAATGTTGCAAAACTATAACTTACCTTGCTTTTACAATGCTCTTCTTAAGATGTTTTAATAGCCACTTGTCATGTCATGTCAGTTCAATATCAGCCTTTGAAAAGGCTTCAGATCTGAAGTGGCGTCTGAAAGCTGCGACAAAATTACTCACAGAGTTTTCAAATCGCAAGGGTTGGTTATATTAAGTCAATTACATTTTTACAATTGTGAGCGAGGGATGGTTAATTTAGTTTGACCCGGGAGCCCTCCGACACTCCCCCAGATAGCAGATGGATGAGACGAGTGACCACAGGCGTGAGGGAGTGTGTGTCTGAGTGTGTGTGAGCCCACTGGATTAGTCTTCATTTGGCGCCTCTGTCATGAGGGAGGGGAGGACTGAGCGCTTGTGTGGCAGAGCAAAGAAAACACACAGGGTCAGTAGAACACACATAAACACAAGCGTGCGCTATTAACCCCCCCCCTCCAGCTCATCAACTTTATTTTGCAATCTTCCCTCAGAACCATTAGAATACCCTGAAGAAATGACTTTCCAATTAAAGGGGATCTAGAAGAAGAGGATTTTTTTTTCTTTTTTTTTTATCTTCAACTCCTGGAGTTCTTTATTCCAATAATTTAAATTGGAATTGATTTTTCAATTTACCCGCTGACTGCTACGGACACGGAGCGCATGGGCCAGAAAGAGCTGTGCTCTCTGGAATATTTGTCATTACGCCGTGCTCTGTGTAAATTTGCATGGGCCTCCTAAATAGTAATGTATTTCCTCCTGTGAGAACCATCAGGCAGGAAAACACGCAGGTCTTGTCTGATTAAAGCTCAAAGTATTTATCTCCCACTTTATGTGGTGTTTCGTTGAAAAGTTATTCTGATTTTCCTCTAATGGAGCCATGCTAATTAGCCAAGGGAACGGTTTTATTTATTTTTGAAAGCAAAGACATACTACTCAGTTCTCTTTATCAGACAGCCTGCCTGTAGATTTATTGTTTATGGGGTTCTCTGCACTTGAAACTATCCTTCAGGCCAAACTTTACTATTACACAGCATTTCCGACATGCTTTTAAGCCAAGAGGAAACAGTAGTCTGTCCCAGGCAGGGAGCTAGGCCCTCACATGTTTAAGTTTGACAAACTATGCCTATGAACTCCGCAACAACAGCAGCTCCAGCTGCGTTCTAATGAGCATTTATTGTGTCTCTACTCCAGCGAGCGCTTTGCAGAGCCTGCTTCAAAGCCAGCCACATTCTACTCGAGCTGTTTTACAGATGCGTCTAGAAATCCGAGGCCGTTCTTCTGTGGACGAATGGTTCTGTCTTTTGCTCCTGACAGCTGCGCGGGCTTGTTGTTCGCTCTCTCC
>JAQNCA010000005.1:6038217-6048679 GCA_029783725.1 Acanthurus tractus | reverse complement strand
TGGATGGATTAAATTTAGAATTTCTATTCTATGACATTAGTGTAATATTTTATGTATGTATGCTATTATTTTATTGAAGGCCATGCTTTAACATGAACTGAAACACTCTCCTGTAGTCCCTGGTCTGCTGGCGATGATAAAACAAACAATATGCAAAAAGCAGAAACTGAACACTGTGAGCGTTGGCAGACTTCTCAAAGTGTTTGATAACAATCAGTGTTCAGTACATCCTGTGCATAATTAAGGAAGTTATGTGAGAGAAACCTTAAAAAGGATTTCCTCTTGAGTTTTTTTCTGTTGAAATGTGTAATTGTCTGACAGAGATGACCGCTGTTAGTCTTTAGTAGTCTTCAACTGATGTTCCAAATTATTATGCTACTCCCCAGGAGTTCATCCTGGTGTTGAATAAAAAAAAAAAAAAAAAGACCAGTTCAGAAGTACTGTAATGGCAGTGCTTTGGTGTATTCCCAACATACCCTTCAGTTGGTATTTTTTCAATGAATTCATTTAATTTATGAATACATCTGAAAATGGCTATGATTTTGACAGTACATATAAAATTTTGCAGTTTGATTTCTGTGTGACACTGCAGCCTTGCATGAATCAATCTCAGTTGCACTTCTGCTATGTGGTATCAATACAAAAATATGTAGTTCTGAATTTGCAGACTTCTCCCAAAAATATTTTGATCATATGATTGTATCACATCTTACAGTACTCTTTTGAAGTCTAAAAATGTAGCATTAGCCCCTAGATCTCTACTATATTTCCGGAATATAATTTATTGCTACCATATTTACATTGTACTACTGCTACCAGACATAGTACAGTTGTGTTCATATGGTGTAAAATAAAGTGTCAATAGTGTGATATGAAAGGCCGTCACTGCTGTTTCTCAGCATGTGGTTAAGATTGCAAAAGTTGTACAGGAAGCTTCTGTTGCTGTTTTTCTTACTTCAGAAGCAGCATTGGTTGGGTAATAAACATTTGCAATAGTGGGTTTAATTGATCATCTTTGAATTCAAAATGTAATGACTTAAGTCAACTACAGATTCAGAGGGTAAGTTATATGTAATGTACTATCATTATTAAATGAAATAAAATACTTTGGTTTGTTTTTGCCCCATAAAAGTTTATGTTGTAAACATATCCACACATTTGCCATGTTTACTAGAGTGCATTTTTACTGCTGTATAATAATGCTAATATTTTACATTTTTTTAACCATCTCCATGTTTGACTTTACTTTCAATCTCATATTTCTAATTGCAAAGAGTATTTGTTGATTTATTTATTTATTTGGTCAGAGAACAAAAAACAATATTTTTAAATTTTTTTTTGCCAAGCTGTCTAGAAATTTTAGAAATTGTAGACCATTTTGTACATTGTCCCACACATAGAGATCCCCCAAGGGTCAAAGGCCCTGAATCTTACACTGGCACGCTGAGGGTGTTCGCCTAAAAGAGATGTATTTTCCTTTAAAACTTAGAGCCAGCACTTAACCCTCTTTGTCATAGTTTCATTTAAAAACCTTGTGTTGGAGTAGACAATCAAAACTATGAAAAAAATTAACATAAAACTTTACACCAACAGTGACCCTTCATTGTGGCACAGTGGTATCTTGCTCTAGTTAGCAGAGGAATTGTTTTGATTCTGTTGCTAGGCAAACTCTGTACTGCTGCTGTACCTCATTCATAACTGTATTTGGTTGGTCAATGAATCATACACCATTTCTAGTTAAAAGCCCTTACAATTTTTGAGGGTGAATCTGAAGTAGATTTAAAATGCTAAAGTATATAGCCCAAACAATCCCATTTTTATCTGTTTCCTCTGTGTACATTCCAACACAAATGACCCTGCTGGTTTCATGACACAATTAACATTAAAATCAAGAAAAATGTCAGTTTTGACAGGAAAACTGCAACAATTAAAGTAGGTTCAAGATCAACAGTATAGCTGGTAAAAAAAATTGCTCTTGTGCTATAACTTCAGTAAGTCACAGGATGGCAGCAATGTCTTAATGGACTTTGTCAGGTACATTTTCCCCTCAAAAAGGTTCAAAACAGTGCTGCAAACAAAAGTAAAAGCCTGAAAGAATTTCTTTCACTTATTCCTGGCTATAGCTACAGCTATAGTTGCATTAAGCAGTTAAAACAGATACTAGTAATTGCATTGTGAACTTATTTTAACACCAAATGAACACCCTTCTGAACAGCACCTTTGTTATCAAAAAGATAAATACACAGATGTCCTATTAAGATACTATATGGCAAGGGGTAGTTGTGGTGATTCATGTGAGGGCTTGGAATTGTTTATTGTCAATTTATTGCAGACAAATTATTGCTGTACCATACTTTGCAGAGCATATGGTCCATTGTGGTACAGAATGACATAATCATCTCTTCATTTACACCTGTATGAAGTAAACTTACCAACCCTTAGTCAGTGAATTCCAGGCAGTTTTCCCCTAAGTGACGTCTTTCTTATACATACAGTAAATTCAGAATTTAAATCTTGTCAAATGAATATAAAAGGTAGAGTTATAGAATTAAATGGGTGAACTTTAGGTGACATCGTTGATTTTAACAGTTTCCTTGCAATAGATACTAACTTCATGCACATTTCTCCTTAATCCTCATTTTACATGTTGTTAATGGAGAGTTTTCATTGGCAAACATGAATTTAACACAGCTTTATGCACCTGTCCATGTATTTAGGCAAAGATTATGGACAGAACCTATTGCTACTAACTCAACATTGAAAACAGTTATCTGTGAGCTGCTATTGGCTGTGAAGGGTCAAGACACAAACTATTTTCTCATTAAAATATAATCCACTGTCACTGAATGAGCCTATAAGGCCACTTGGTCATCTCTTTTATTTTCTGCTACAAGTAGAGTTCACATATGTGCAATGCAGATGTTGGCAAAAAATAAGACAAAGAGAACCAACTTCTGCTACCTAGATCATATGATTTACATAAGATGACCTGGTAACTGCGGAGTTGTCTCTTCTATTTTGCAAAGATCTGCCATTGTTTGCATTCAGAACCCTCTCTCTAGCTGGGCTCATGGAGAAGGGATAAGCTACTGTTGTCCACAGGATGGATAGCTAGCATAGGTAGCTAGTCTTAACGAGAAATTTAAAAGTTAATCCCATATGACACGTCTAAAGGTTTAAACCAATGTTGTTATAGAATCTTTGTTAAAAAATAAATTAACATTTTTAAGCCACACAAAACTATTCTTTGAAAGTTTGGAAACAAACTCTTCAGTCAGTTCAGCCTGCAGTTCTTGCAAAGATCTCTGAGTTTATTCTTCTTTAGCAGAAGAACAATTATCTATGACAAAGATTAAATAACTCATTTAGCATGAGGTGAATTTTTGACAGGAATACACACAAAAAAAGAAAAAATAACTATTTATTTTGTTTGACTTTATTTATTTGTTTCATTAAAATTGTTTGAATGCTTTTATTGAAAGTGTTTTAAAACTTACTTAAGAGGGCTAAAGGGAAAAAGGTCAAAGGGTTCATCTCTGTATAGCTGTCAACAACTCGTCCTACCTTTGATGTGTTGTTATTGGGGTCATTATTGTAGCACAAATTACTAGAAGAGGAGTTTTTAGTTAGGCAATGCAAAAGGCACCATGCAGCAGGATGTCAGTAAGAGAAAGAAACTGGCAACGGATGATAGAATGAGAAGCCACAAACTGACACTCCCCAGGATGAGGAAGTGGAATTGTAACAGCCCAACAAGAATAAACTCATACTCAAAGGCAAGACAAGTTTTATTTATATGTAAAACATAGTGTGGTTTACTTAAGATTGAGAAACAAAAGAACAAGGAGAAGAGGAGAAATATGCAAAGAATATTTTATAAGATAATACTCATATTTGTGATAATAGTCAGTCACAACAAGCATCTAGGTTATTGGATTGCAAAGGATGCATTGCACATCATTGAGCAACAGAAAAAAACACAGCCAGACTGTTTTTAAAGAGGCTTTAAATTGCTTTTGTAATTTCTTTCGTGTGGAGTTTTCTTTTAGGTGTGTTAGACATGTAAATATATGCCAAAAACGCCCAAAGGTGATGCCAAGGAGAGATTTTCTCTTCTACAAAAGTCAGTGTTCCTGAATTTCTTCCTGACAAGACTCGTGGTGTAGCCTCTTCTTTTTGTACTTGTCTGCTCCACTATATTGTCTACCTTATATTTCCCTTTTTTTGAAGATCTGGAAAGTAAAGTATGCAAGTTTCTCTGTTTATGGCTGCAATAACCAACACAAAAAGTCTCCATCTACTCTTGCCATCTGCGGATGTCAAGATCTGGTAAGACAGTCTGTTTGTCTTGTGTCAAGTGCAGGCTCAGTCAAACAGCACTGCCCCCTATTTAAGTATCTCCATCCAAAACTTGAAAAGCATCTTTGTGAAGGTGTGCTGTTTTTGCTTTCAAGCAACAGACTTCCAAGCATTATGTCAAAGCTAAAAGTTAAGTTCATTTACTGTTTTGTTGGTTGCCAGACCGGCACAAAACTCTGCCTCACCTTCCAGCCTTTAAGGAAGTTGGAGCTAAGTGTATAGATTGTATTTTGCTGGAAATGTCTCCATAACAACTGAAAAATTCTTACATGTATGCACACCATTTTACTTAGGACTTCCTTCTCAAAGAGGGCCATTACAATGATTTATATTTAGGTTTTTTTTTTCAAAAAGGAACCTAGCTCAATACTAACTTCAGACTAGGAAGCTGTTTTGCAATTTTTATGTTGCTTTAGTGTTGATTTCACAGGTTAGATTGTGAACTTGAGAATAACGTTTTGCAAAGCTAATCTTACTCGCGTCTATTTGTTGGCCCACGTAATGGAAAAATTGGATTATGTGATGTTGCAGGACAAAGTCATCATGAAATGTATGAATATGAGACCAGCTTAATAACTATAGAGTGGTGGGTTGGAAGAAGTAACCGTTTCTTAATGTTGCTTTTTGTTGACCTAACACAGTATCTATGTTGCTTTCTCTTGCTGTTCTATTTAAATTTACTTAACAGACCTGCGCTCTGATGCAAATGTGGAAAACAGCAGGGAATCAATTTGTTTGGCTAACTTTGTTTGAAATTTTTATTTACACACCAATGTCCTGAACCTTACAAACTGTTTACCATAAGCTACTGGGCTAAGTTATGTGCTTTGTTGCATGCTAATGTTAATGCCAACACATTACCTCTGTATCTCATAATAAAAAATGCTTTCTTCTCTGAGTTCTGTAGGTCCCCTCGCAAAAATGTTCATTTGAAAGACAAACATAAAACAGATTGTAAGTTAATGGTTTGGAGAGTTTGGCATTAATACTAAACTAACATCATGTCAACAAAAAATGCCATAAATTGCAGTATTTACCTGAACTTCAAATTCACTGTTTGTACAGGAGGACTTTCTAAAACCTGTTTGGAGGGAAGCACCAAGTATCTCATAGCATTTTTTGCAGGTTTAATAAACAGAGGATACACACAGAAGCCTGCATGATGAAAAAAAAAAAATTAGAGTAGAGATGGTAGACTTAAGTGCACTGCATCATTACTTAGATGGTTCTGGTGTTAACTTTCATGTGGGCATAACTTTGTTTTATAAAAGAAAACGCAACTGGTTTGTGGGTGTTAATTTAAGTAAACATGGCCTGATTATCTGATGACAGTCATGTCAGGGTTGTTTTTGTACTTCATTGCAGTTTCCCAGAAAGTTGGTATTACTGATAAGATGTCTTGTTAACATTTTATATCACTATGTTGCATAATGATCAAATAAAATTGTGACAAAATTAACCCCCCCTTGTGTAAATGAGTCCTAATAGCAGTATGAACAATAAGCATGCACACTTGAAGCTAAAGCACATCTTGTTGTTTTTCTCAGCGTTTCTTTATGAATTAATAAAATTCCTTTCTGCAACTTTCCAGTGCTACCATTTTAAACAGGTGCTTTAAAAAGAGGTTTGTCGGGGAGAGAATGGTGTACTTGCAGTCTCTCCTCTTAACTTGTCATGTTTCCGCTACATGGTGCATTTTGGCTATGCATGAATTCTTTTCAGCATCAGGTACTTTTTGTAATTTTCCACTGTTGTTAGCACCTCCTAAAGAAAACAGAGAAACAATGATAAAAAAACAAATCATGAAGGAACAAACAAAAAAAACATTTTGACAAATGATTAAAAAAATTTAGGTATTCTTAATCAGATTCGCTAATCAAAGTTACATTATTTGGAGTTATAAATAATCAAAAAAAGTTGTTGATATTTGTGATTTCTAGTACACCTTATGATTAAATATTTAAAGGGCTTGCTACAGCCTTACAGCAAACTCTGTGGTTTAGTGGCACAGCTGATAATGCTGTTTTGCCAGACAGCAGCAGATCAAGTGATTAAGAAACATTTTCAGTTGTTATGCAGCTTGTTTAAAGCTATTGAGTTTTTTTTTCTGTTGGCTTACTAATATAAAGACATAACATTACTACAGAATCCTCTTTGGATAACCATGACCGAGAATCTTCACAGATAGTACAAAACCCAATTCCAAAAAAGTTGGGAAGCTATGAAAAATGTGAAAAACATAGAAAGAAAGTGAAAACTTCTGCAAAAGGTAGCCAGAGAAGAGTGAAAACACCCCTCTTATTAAAAATGTCTTCATTGCCATTCTTTGCTCCTCTTTCAATAAAGAAACATTACCGGTTCTACTGCTACAGTAACATGTATAGGCTAACCTCTCTAGGAGGCAGTGTTGAGGTTATTGGGTGAACAATTGCTCTGTCATCACACCTGGACCGTGCTAACTTGCCCCTACTTCATCACAGGAGACTGGTCTGCGGTTTGGCTTTAAGAGCACAAGTTAAAGCCTGGCAAGACTGATTCTTGACAAAGTACCATGTGTGATCTTCTGACGCTAGGATTCCAGCTGGCTTGCAAGGTAAAAATTTCCCTTGATTTCATCATTTTGCATAAGCAGATGATGCCAAGATTAACCTGTCTGTTTTTCTAGAATATCTTGCTTTCTTTGCTAAACTTGATCACTACTTAGATATGTTTGAAACAATCAGGGAACTTTTTCGTCAGTGATCACACCACTTCTAACTAATGCATATGTATAACTTTCATTTACTCAGTAACTGTAGGTGCAAAGTTTACTCATTTGTGTATACTGTTTCTTGAAAAACAAACATGATTCTGAAACTCGTTCGCAATTATTCAAGCCAGCTCAACGCTTCAGTTATGCACATTACTTTCTATGCAAAACCATGGGGCAGCTTTTCCAAAAACCCAGGAAATGCTAAAGGGTACATTTAAATGTGGGACTTTGCACTAAAACCAAACTGTGCACCTGCTCAAATCTGTAACACACACACAAAAACACACACATGCACACACACAACCGCACAGCTGCCTAACCACAAGATGTGGGACTGAGTAGGATTGAGGCCTCTGTGGAGGAGCAGAAAAGGTGGGTGAGGAAGTGGTGATGGTGTTCTTCTATGCACACCCACACTAAACTCAGATGTGGGTGTAAAAGATATATATGGCATATTCTTATTTAAGTACACCCAAACTTCTGTGGAGACGAAAGATATAAAGTTTTTGACAGTTGGAGAGTAAATTTGTCAAACATACTCCAGTTTCCAGTTTTTAAATATTAATTTAATTATCTTACATGCACTAATAATTTTGCTACATTACCTGATCTGTGGCTAAAACACTAAGGAAGTGAAAGTTGCTGTTGTGCTGCATTAATGACCACAATATTTGTAACATAGTTAAAAACAGTTAAGCTTATTTATCTTGGTTAAGATCTTTTCGTCACACTGCACTCACACAAAATGCAAAGCAGATTAATCTTATGTACAAACAGTGATTACGGATACTACATGTCAGGAAAAAATACATGAACATTACCGTTACAGCTTAACATATATGTTAACAAGAAATGCATTAAGAGTAACATACTTGATAAGATACACCAACAGGTTAAAAAGAAGCAAAATCGATATTGAACAGCATTTTTTAAAGTCATTTCTAATAGACATTAAATGTACTTATTTGACTAAGGTTAGCAGATTTTTTGTTCTTATGGAGGGGGCAAAAGCTGGAAATTAACAAATTTGATCTTTTATGTATTGTAATGGATATTTACAGTATACTTACATGCACAGTTGTCACAATAACTAAGTAAGGGACTTGTTATTTCAAAAGAGCATCAACAAAAGAGACAAAAATAGAACTTTCTGAATTTAAAACTAGCGAACACAGTAAACTAGGTCTTCTCTCTGACACTGGGTGTGGGCATATCTACTGCAAACTTAGCTGTGGTTTCTCTCAGGTGTTGCTGCTGCTGTTCTCAGCTGAAATTTTGGAGGAAGCACCAGAAGTATACAGAAAGTCTTTAAACAGGCTCAGCACTCGCTTCTTGTAGGTCTTAACAGCAAAAAAGTAGATGACTGGGTCCAAGCAGCAGTTGAAGTTCATTAGTGAAAGGGTAATCTACAGGAGAAAGGTGGATTGTGAAAAGTTAAACTGATGAGGAATGTTCAAATATCAGATAACACAAACAAACAGTCCCTACCTGTAAGGACACCTTAAAGGCCCTCAGCTCCTCACAGGTCGGCTGATAGTGAATTGTTCTCAGCATAAACTGCATAACATTGAGGTGATAAGGACTGAAGCAAATGAGAAAGGTGAGTAGAATAAGAAGTATAATGGTGTTGGCTCTATGATTTCTCCTCGATCGAGCAGTTACAGAACTCTGCTTGGCAGCAGCTCGCAGCTTTAAGTTGATCTTGGCATAGCAGCCTGTGATGATGATCAGCGGGCAGCAGAAGGAGATTGTACAGGCCAGAAGCAGGAGGTAAGGAGTTGAGCGAGATCCCTCAATGTTGAAGTATTCCATACAGGTTCGTCTTCCCTGGTTCTTATGCAGCATACTGCGGAACAACAAAGGAGCTACCTGCAGGGATACCAGAGCCCAGACCAGGCAGCAGACTCTGCGAACCACCCTCACACTCCGCAAATACTGTAGCCGCTGTGGATGTACCATGGCCAGGTATCGGTCAAGGCTTATACAGGTCATGAAGCCAATACCTTGTGGAAAAATAATCAGTAGTTAGCTTAATACAGTGAAACCTTACCATGTACAGTTGAAAGACAAAATAAATGAATTAAGTCCTTGACAGCTACCAACAGGCTTTATTTAATTGAGAATTTAGGCCAAATAGTCTGAGTAGTCATTTCATGTCTTTGTAAAGTTGCTTTCATCATCCTAATCCCATTCAGATACTTTTAAAACTTTGGTCAAAAGCCTTTTTACCCTTTACACAAGTGTATTAGAAGTTTGATATGATTTTAAATGACGTCAGCATCCTAAATAAATGCTGATGTCTTTTACACCTACAACAGAAACAAAAAAATTACCACATCGTAAGTTACATATATGAAGTTGCAGCAGATCTAAAGATGATGATCGTAAAGCAGCAAAAGAGTGACTAATGTTACCTGCATAGGTGTTTGCAAAGAAAAGGAGTGTGCTCAGTCTGCAGAGAAGGTCACCAAAGGGCCAGTCAAAGTGGCGAATGTAGTAAGTAATTCTGCCAGGTAGTGCCAGAGTAAACAAGGTATCAGACAGAGCCAGGTTTACCAGATAGATGGAGTTGGAATTAAGCTTCTGCTTTCTCAGACATATTACATAGAGAACCAAGCTGTTCCCACACACACTAACAGTAAAAATAACAGAGTAGAAAATAGGGAAGAGGATCACTGCAGCTCTCTGGTAGACAAACAGGTCGCAGCCACTCTGATTTGGAGAGTTTTCAGCTGATTCCAGTGTCATGTTTTCAAAAACCATCCTGACTGTCATCTATGGGGAAATGACAACCTGTAAATTATAAATCATGATAATTTGATCAGTGTTAAAAAGTAAAAGGAACATGATAAAACTAAATCATAGATAAAGATCATGGTAATGTAGAGTACTCACAACAAGAAATTGGGTTTCCAGGCTCATTCGCTGCTGAGGCAGGTGCTTGTGTCTGTAAATAGAGCTGTGATACTTAAACACCCCTTAAAAGGTTGTATGCAGTGTTGAGACCCCACCTTCCCTTTCTCATATGTCCAACAAACCATCATGGTAGGGCCCCAGAAGTTATGCTGCACAATACTGTGCACAATAGACTGTTTTATTGCTTTTCATTCATAAATTTGAAACTAATGTGATCCCCTTATTTTTATAGTATGTTAATTTATTAAATGTATCATCATACATCATACAGTACAATGCGTTATAGATCTTGTTCTATTTAACTGTCTCTCTCTCTTTCATACACACACATACATACACACACACATACATACACACATACATACACACATACATACATACATACATACATACATACATACATACATACATACATACATACATACATACATACAT
>JAQNCA010000005.1:6014391-6038090 GCA_029783725.1 Acanthurus tractus | reverse complement strand
TTATTTTTGTTAATAAACAGTTTAAGTTGTTGATTTGAGCTTCAGGTGCTGTGTGCACTGTCCACTGAGACATGTCAGCTGGACACTGGGAGATTTTTGCTGCCACCTTCAGACCAGAGAAAAGACAGAATTAGTCGAGTACTCTGTTTCTCACAATCTAGTTGAATAAAGAAGTGCCACAGAGTGCTTGTGTGTGTGAGAGAGACAGATTAAGCAGTGACTGTGTAGGTTTTGCTTCTCTGCATGCATGTAGTAACTACTTAAATTGGGCTGCTGTTAAACAAATGCATATCTTTGACAGTATTATATTCCTGCTTTATAGGGGTAAGATGCACATGTTTTGGTTAAAAGCATCTATAAATGTTAGCTTCCACAGTGGCTACAAGTTTAATAGAACAGTTTATGTATTTGCTATTGCTAGCAGTATGTAAAGTGAATTTCTGAGAAAGGTTAGATGAAGTGATAAAGTGGCATGTTTTATATTATGTTCCTCCCTCTGAGGTTTTCTCAAGTCTGTGTGAGTGAGGTGAGGGTGAAGTTGAGCTGATGGGAGATACAGGAGGAAGCTGAAGAAGTGCTCGTGCAAAACTGCCACGCTCCTGTGATGTGCAGATGAATCACTAACAGTTTGAAGAATGTCACATCTAGGTACATCTCAGCCATCAACCTCCAGAAAAGATTAAAACATAAAACAATCCAAACTGAAAAAATATGTGGTGTTTGATTCTGAGAATAGCAACGGTGTGAAATGTGGCAACGCAACTCGGCTTCAGAAAAGAAAAATGCAGCAGCTTCGGTTCAGCCAAACCAAATCAGATATCAAGTTCTTGCTCCTTATTTGTTTAAGAGATTATAAAAAGAGGACTTTTAATTAACATTTTAGGTTTTTTTTCTCTTAAAACCATAATTGAAATACAAATGTAATACAACAGATGTTCCAGCAGTGTGCTAAATCCCATCAAAGTATTGCAAGACTTGTGGTACAGTAGGCTACAAGGGCCAAGCTAGTATCTCATCTGTCTCACCCACCAAAGCTTTCCGGGTTGGTGTAATTGAAATGGATGGCTGCTGGATAGGCAAAAGGTCACTAATTGTCACCAGTCAAATGTGGTTATAACACAGCTCACTTAGGTCACAATGAGAGCTTCATGTAGCTGATGTCACCTGCAGGTTAGGAGCCTGCTGCACTTCAGGCCTACATTTCATGCTCCATTAATTTTGGTGCGTAGAGTTAAACATCTCGTACCATCTGAACGGTGCGCTCGAAAAAGGAAAAGACAGTCATTTGCTGAGCACTCACAGGGTGTCCTGGGGGTTTCACAGTGTTAAATACTACAGAAGCACAGAAGGAGGTGATCACTCATGCATTTTCACTTCCCTAAATAACTATAAATAACTATAACTATGATATCATTAACAAGGTACATTAAGAACTTTGACCTCTATATTTACCTCAAAAATGACACGTTGTATACCTGTGAATGTTTTAAAGCTGCTCTTTATGGTTTCAAACTAAGGTAAAGTAAGCTTGATATTGCAACAATCTGTCCATTTCTGGAGTAACTCTACACTTTTAACTACCTAAATGTTATCAGTTCAAAACTATAGCTATTATAAACAGTATTCTAGTTCATGTATCACAGCACCATTTTCATGGTGCACATGGAAGTGTGTAGTGTGTTTATGGTTTTCTGGGTTGATGGGTGTGTGACATGAAAGGTCTTAGGAAATTGAAAGTGACGACCCAGCATGGAACATGCATGGAAGTCACTTCTCAGAAATGTGACCTTTTTCTGGTTGTTAAGTCAGGGGTGGGCTACAAAAAGGCGGGGTGGAGAAGGGGGAACAAACTGATTTGAAGAGAATTATACAATACTCAATGGTGCAACTGCAGCCCATAAAAGAACACCCCAGAAGGCATATCGTTTTAAAGGCACCCTCATGGTGGAAGGGGGACCAGTGGTGTGTTGGTGAGGCAAACTGGGAATGACTTTTGGTGTCCACAGCATGTGTGGAATAGCCAGCGTGGTTCCACAAACGGTGCCCAACCAAATTTGGGATGTTTTTCGCTGCCAAAATGAATTGTGTATGAAACGTCCCCCACACAAAATTGAAATCCGGTTTATCAAACCAACTTCACCTCTGCTGCTGTCGACCGATTCAACAGGCAGGTAAAAGCGGTGTTGTTTTAAATTAGTGGACAGTTATTTTTTCATTATGATGTTATTTATGCATAAGCAGAGACATACAAAAAACATTGCATGTGTATATAGTTGCAAAGCAGGCCTCTAGAAATAGCTCCAATATAACATAAGACCACTAGAGGGAGTACAATAATCACAAATCAGAAACAGAAAATAGTATGGTGCCACACACTGTTAATAATGAAAGTAATTTGAGGAAATTTTTCAAGTTCAAACACTTGTTTATTTAGTTTTATTGTTATGAGTATGAACTTTTATGCTCTGATTAAATTGATGTACTGCTGTAGTGTTGAAATTGTGTGCTTGTGTGCATTTATGCATCTGTGTGTGTGTGTGTGTGTGATTTGGTGTGTGATTTGGTGTGTGAGAGAGAGACTGCTGGACTTACCACAGGGGACTCCTGCATTGTCAGGGGGCCTCATGTGGCTCGTGTCTGTTCTCATCATCACCATCTCCCCCCATGCATCAGCTGCCGCCCGCCCTGCTAAGGCTCTGTTCTCTGTTCCACCACGCTCGCGTGAAGAAGCGTAGTTCACACTTTGTGTGTCTGTTTTACTTGTCACTTTAACCACTAACGATCTATGTGTTGTTTTTTTAGCCAACACTTTTAAACCCTTGGCTGCACAGACAGTGGCACACTTCTTCACCCTACATGCATTGCAATAAGATGAGAAAAGAGTGTACTTGTTGTGACTGAGGCTGTGTGAGTGTGAAGGACCGCCATTAAATGCTGTCACAGGTGTCTATAGACAGCATTTTTAAAAATGCCTGCAATCCCTTTAATTAATAGTGAGGCTTTCTTAATCTAACATGTCACAGTGTTGACACTAGCTGCTTGTGAAAAACACACACCAGCTCATTGTGCCTGGTGTCCTTTTGAACTGCTCATGACTTCGCACCCATGAACACACTGTGTACTCCACCTTTCTACTGTGTTTGAGAGGCTCTCATTGTATATAAACTCATCAGTTTTATGGACACATCGATAACATATAAAAGACACAAGAGCACCCATGGATGGTAAGCTCTGAATGGTGTAAAGACACTGAGGGATTCAGTGTTTTCTTCATTAAGACTTGAAAAAGGATTGAGTGCAGTTGAGTCTTTTATCGGCCAGAGGCATTATTTGTAACATCTTAGAAGTTTCTCCTGGAATTGAGATATTTTATCAAAAACATTCAGAAGTAACGTGCTTTATTGTTGCTTCAGACGAGATGGAATAAAAAAAAGATGCAGCACAAGGAAGGCCAGTTCTTAACAGAAAGCATTTAATGCCTCACCACTGCTGGAAACGAGGACATAGTATTATTGTCACATAATGATACGTGTTAAGTTTAAACCAAAAACGGGGACAAAAAGTTGTTCCTTAAAGGGATCTTGCTTTTTTTTTAATCAACCATGTCATATTCATTTCTAACTGCAGTACTACACAAAATCACTGTGCTTTCGTTTACATTTCAAATCAAAATTGTAAAAGATCCATACTGCTTGATGTTTAAAAACATCACTCTTGACTTGACAAATCACAAATGGTGTGTTCTGTATTCTTACTACTACGTATCTTAGGTGAGTTGAGTTACGGTAGCTGACAACTTTTAGCCTGAAACAAAAATGTTGGTGTTAGAAAAAGGACAAACAAGCAAAAAAGATTAGGATCCTACAAGCACAGCTGTTTGGAGTTGTCAAGATTTTGTGATTGTCTAATAATCAAAACAGGGCTGAAACTCTGTTCAACAGAATCAAGTCATGGTAGTCGTAATCATACAGACAGTAAAAACAAATATTTTAGACATAGACATATCTGCAGTTTGTTTGACTTAAACCGTTTAATATATTTATTTGTTGTTGTCTCTCCCCTCAAAGGTGAATCAGAGGTCTTCTATACGTATTTAGTGACTTGGTTGAGGTCTTAAAACAAGTTTGAATACAATGCTGACACAGGATCTGAAAGCAGTTGTCATGGGGTTGAGGGTTTCCTTTTCTTACCATTTGGTTTCAATGTGAGTACTTCTCTGCAGCTGAGCAGCACCATCTTCAGGATCTACAGTAAAACAATCCTTTCCGCTCTGTGCTCTGACATCTGGCCTCTAGTATCTGTTTGTCTAATGGTGGTTTTTTATGGTTTTGATTGTCTTTAACTTTTCTTTATGAAAATTTTACGAAATATGTATAGATATGATCTATATTGTGCTTCTGCGTTGTCTCTTGTATAATATATGATTGATGTGTTCAAGAGGTTATCTAAATCTCTAAGAAATAATAATGAAAATTTTAAGCTCTGTTTTTTATTTTGATAAAGTCTGAAATAATGAGACTTAAGTGCAGCACATTATGAACACATAGTTTCAAAAAGGCAGTGTGGATGGATCAAAAACTCATGAGCATACGGTCGAACAAAAGAAATCTCAACAAATGCTGTGTTTGTGCACTGTTCCTCTTCACTGATGTTACCCCAACATATACATACTTCACTTAAACAAAGCCTGTATTCATCAGTGGCCAGTGTCTCAGGCTTCCTTTGAAGACGTGGCCTTGTTCCGCGGTCTGTGCCATGGCAGGTTTTTCAGGTCATCTGAGGCGATGTGCATATTTTGGATGTCATCTTGGCTGTTGTATTATTGTTTTATTCACAGGGCACGGACTAATTATTTCAACAGCCCTCTTCACTGGGGAGCAGACTGACAGTTGCCGTCATTGGAGTGATCAGTCTGTTTCTCGGACTCGGCTGAGGCTATTTGATGTATATTAACAATAATTGGTGCCACCGCCACAATGATGTTTAGTAAACCTTTGTGCTATTTTCCAGGAGGATGCCCATGAGGAATTTTTGAGTAGCTGCTCAGTCTGCAGAGACGCCTTCAGAGTCAGGACAGATGGGAGGACTGCTGTCCTTTGCAGATCAGAGACACCACGGCCTAATCATCATTATCACATACAGGACATACAGTGTTTCTGGTTGTCTTGTTGTCTCTTCTAATCAACAGAAGGCTCATATCTTCCATGTACTGTAACACCTCATCTTGTGGATTATATTGGGCAAGTTAAAAACAATGAAGCATTTGTTTTTATAATCAAGTTAGATACTTATGGGTTATTATTTAGGTTAGAATTTCCCCTCATGTCATGAGTAAGAAATACATCCTCATTAAAAATAATTTTTTGGTATATATATATATATACAGACACTAATAAATATGTTTTCGTGTAAAAAAAAACAATGTAATTGTAATAACAAGCAAACAAATGCTAGCCAATATAATGTATCAAACAATATAGTTATTACAATATTAAATTGCAGTTTCAAATCGAGGGCAAACTGCCGTTGTTCTACAGCTGATTTAGGTTAGTAGGGATTGTTTGTATTATTAATATCTGTATAGCTCGCACAGTACTCTGGTCAACTGCGGTTGTTTTTTTTAACACACTTTAGAAATTAACTTTGACAGGACTCGTCATTTAAACTTATTTTCTGCTTGCTAGCTAAAGCAATTCTTGTCATGCCTTTGTCACTTTGGATGGATGACAAGGCATGAATTAAAATGTGAATGGTGCTCTTGTTCTTTTTGGATGTTGTGTTAAGTTATTTTGTTAGGTTCTTGTTAGGTAATCTGGCAACCAGGGCTGATGCAGCGAGGTGGAGGTGTCTCAAGTTCCAGCATCTAGCAGTGACTCCAGCAGGTTTTGAGTCTGCCAGATTCTACAAGTGAGTAAGAGGCAGATGTGCGGTGACAGCACTACGCTCATTAGGCCGAATCAGTGTCACACTGTGACAACTGGCCAACTTGAGGCTTCTCTCGTCACTCCGTGCTTAATCCATTCAGCCAAGACCAGCTCGGACTCTCCTAGACCTCATTTTAAATCATTAACTGTTCTGGCATCTCTCTTTTGCCGAAAACAGAACCTCTTACGTTAGGTGTCTGTTTTCTTTTATCCTTTGAATACCCCCTTTGCAGCCATATATAGCTCTGAATTTTAACCAACTTTTTTCCTCCATGATCTATCTTTGATCCCAGTGGTATCCCTGCCTCTGACCACTGGTCTACCCCTGCTCCAGAATCCCAGCTGTGTGGTCAACTCCGGCCCTTCAGGGCCTCCGTCCCTGGGCTGAAGTTGTGATATCTATTTCAGTCCGCTAGAGACCAGACAGCCGCCACAGTGGCTCCAGAGAATTCCCTGTCCAGTGATTACTGATGGTTGTGCTCCGCTCATATGCTTTAGCATCTCCAGTGTCCAAACTGCTTAGCATCTGATGGGTCGCTCTAAGCCATTAAGGCCAGTTTGCAATTATAGATGTGTGGCTGCTGGACACAGAAACAGATGTGCTTTGATCTATTTACGGTAGGATGGGGAGGTGGGGGATGGGGTGGTCATAACAGCTTACTTCCATGCGTGGGTCAGCTCACGCACCTCTGACACCCCTTGTCTTTCAGTTCACTTGACATGCACTTGTGTTTTTCTATCAGCAAAAACTTATGTGATGAATGGGCATTAAGAGAGAACAGCGATCGCAGCTGCTCACTCTGTGTGTGTGTGTGTGTGTGTGTGAGCACACATGCATACTTGAACGTGTGAATGTACAGCAATCGTGCTTTATGCCTTTAATCTGCATGTGCCAACCACAGCCAGGCATGTGTAGAGGTGAGAACTTGTTGAATGGAAATTCCGACAATCCTGTTTAGCTAAATAAAAGGGAGCCAATTCAACCCCCATCTGTTTAAGCACCAAAATTCACCAAGGGGCAAAATAGTTAGTGTTGCGGTACATTTTTAACGCCTTGTCTCCGTTTTTTCCCCCTCAGCCCAAAGTGCTTTGGGTAGTGAAAAATGGAAAACAAATGTTCTGCTGACAGCTTTCTTATGCCCAGGGTGTGTGAGTATTTATATCATAAAGGTGCCAACACATCCTGGTTTTACAGGCTGACCATCGCTGGGGGGAGAAAAGAGGGCGACAAAGGGGGGTTATCCTGTAGCTCATTGTGGTAATTACTAGATCAGTGATGAATAGACCTTGATAAGTCTGTGACAAATTAACTCACAACAATGTCTGCTGTGGTGTGAAATTCTTATTCATTTTAAAAGAATTTAGCTTATAATCATAGTAGGACATCTGCAAATGCAACTGATCGCATGTTGGGTGCCTGTGTGACTACAATACATTCAAGACCTGGACTGAAGTGAGACTGAGGGCAAGGCTGAATGTACCGTCGCTCCTGTACTAGCTCAGAGCGCAGTAATAACAAGACTCAACCCCAAGTTTTAAACAGAGCGTGCCTCAGTAATATTCAGTTCGACAGTCATTTTTCTTCCTTGTCACTTGTCTTATTGTCACCACTTTGCTTGTATTAAAAATTCACGGGTCACTTGTATGGCATTTAGTGCTTGTCTCCAGTGTACTGCACGCCTGTGCTAACTAGTCAATTGTGACCACTTTTCACAGCGGCAGCAACGCCTTGGGCGAACTGTGATTTCATAATGTTTATGGTGTCAGTGGCAGGCCTGATGGGAAAATGGTAATAACTCCACTACCAATATGAATAATGAATGAACTCATATCATTTCATAAATCAGATGGGATGTACAACATATGGAAATAAGCAGACATATTCTTGCCACTGGGTTTCACTGTTAAATAAAAGTGCTGCATTTTAAGCCGCTTTCACAGCCATAATGCTGTATACTGTATGATATAGCCCGCAGCATGCTATGGGAACAATGTCTACTGTACCTTCACAGAGCTGCATTCAACAGAGTGCACAGAGGGAGTCCAGCATTGACATTGCGCTGTAAGCAGGTCTGTCCTGAGGTGAACCATGTGTACACAGCTTTAGGTCCTCTCTGATGTAGGTGTTTCCCTGTCCGCCAGTGTCGTGTAGCGAGGCCACCGTCCCACTGTGTTTGTTCCCCGTCTGAGAGTGCTGAGAGGAGCACTATGGAAACATCCATTCATAGGCTCACATCTGGTGAGCAGTAAATCACAAGTAAAACCACAACACTAATTTCTCAGTGTTGGCATCATCTTCCTCTGTGATTTTTTTCATCCTAGCCTCTCTTAAAGCTCATATTTTGTCCACTCATGAGACTGTTATCTCTTGAAAGGTAACTAAAGTAAATATATTCATTTATTTCAAATTTATACTATAATAATCACTGAAACAAAAGTTCATTCCCGTTGCAAAATAACAGATATCCAGGAAGTTAATATTCTGAGGTCTGGCTGGACCTGCTCATTAATTCAGTTAAATGAAGTGAGAGAGGGGGAATCAGAGTGAACCGAACGGGAAAAAAGCCCTTAAAACCATTTCCTGTGATTTGGGTAACATGCAGAAAAGTCAGATGCTCAGTATTTGCCTATCTTTCTCTGTATATCTGCCTTTTCTTTAAAAGTGTACATGTTTCTTGATGTTGGTTTTTTCCCAACATTATTCTTTCTGCCATATCACTGCTCCTTTTCCTCTCTCTCATTCTCTCTCCCTCCCTCTCCGTCTCTCTCTTTTTCTGTTTCTCCCATGATTGCTGGGTCAGTAACTTGGCGCTGGATTGGGTCAGGGGCCGCAGTCTGGTTTTGTCCACCAGCTTTGGGCTGTGAAGGCTAATGCCTCCTGACACACTCAGCTCCATCAGTCCAGGCCACATCATTCTAGTAATGCAGAAGTCATCAGGGCCTGGGATTGCGTGAGGGCTCTCATCTGGAAACCCAAACAACCTTAACCTCATTGAATTCCTGTTGAAGAATGCAAAAATTAATGAATGGATTAAGTTGTCTTTGTCTCATTGGATTAAATTGTATTGTTTGGGAGTGATGTGTTTTTGGAGAAATATCTCTAAATGTTCCCATCTGGAATTATGGGAACAGATAGGGAATATTTAGATAAGGAATATCTGAAAATATTTGCTCATGTCAAGGTCCACAAACTGAACCACTGAAAGTTTAGAAAGGATGTTACAATTTATTTTCCAAGGCCAAAGTTTAATCAGGATTGTTTGGCCTTTTTAGCTGGTGCGCTGGTCTTCTCCAACCATACCCCACTTCCTTTACAGGCACTCAACTGAATTGTTGCTTAACCTGCGCAGTGACCCTGCCACATGCTATCTGCATTCTCCCATCCCAGATGTACTACTACACTATTTCCCTTGTGGGCAAGGCTTTTGCTATGCGTCAACCAGAGCCACAGACTTGCGAAGGGAAATCCATAAACTGTGTGATAGGGCAGAAAAAAAAAAGTCAGCACCAGTGCTTACTCATCTGTTAAAAACGGAGTGATCTGCAAAGTTTGTATGAGAGGGTTTTTGACGGTGCCCTGCTGCTTTGTCAGTGCAGCACATGCTGCAGGCACTGGCATCCCCTATTGCCTTCCAGGTCATTGGCCAGGCTCAGCAGGAGGTGGGCTTCTAGCCCCATGACACGTCCCTGATTCACAGCTGGATCCGTAACAAGGTATCATAGCAAATGAGTCGGTAAAACATCACTGGTCTGAAGAGCGTGTAAAATTGTCATGATATCATTTGTAATTCCTGATCTGGACTGCCGTTGGTAGGAGAAAGAGAGTGAGAGAGAAATCTGGTAATGAAGGGGTTTTATACCTCTCCACTGTCTCCACCAGTCTCAGCCCCCTCTCTTCCCCACCACCCCACAGCCTGCCCTTACCCCCAAACTGATGCCTGAGGGGGAAGATCCGAGCTAATGTAAGGAGGCAATAATTAAATATCTCGTGATCTTCAGCCAAGTGGCTTATAGGTGTTGCACTCTTAACATGAGGGCTTCATGACACTTTGTCCTGTTCTTGAATGTGGTTTTTGCTCTTTATCGCACATGACTCGTGAGTGGTCGTGATGTGTCAGATTGGCCCTGTCCTGGTGAATTGCAGCCACAGTTGAAACGTTTGGGGAGGTTGTACTGGGTGAATAAGGAGTAAGTTAAATTGTGTCTGTAATATTATTGCTGCTGAATATGTAATTTAGCATATGATGCTTTTAGAAATGAAAAAAAAAGATCATTACTAAAATATAAGCGTTTTTTATATTACTTTTAATTTCATGATAATAACCAGTCTTTTAAGGAAGACAACACATTGTATTAAAAATTTTGGCAACGATCTGTATTTTAAAAACAAAAGCACTTAAGAGAATATGATATTTCATAAATTAATTGTCGCTTAATACAAAACATTTTAAGATATCTGTTGTTTTATTGCAAATCATCCTCAATTTCAAGAAATAATTAAAATATTTTACTTTGTGTTGTAATATCAAAAAGGTGTGTTATCAAAAGAAAGTCTATGAACCACACTATGTATTATGCAATAAAAATTACGCACATAAGCCCTTATGATCTTTAACCTTTCTGTGTTAAGAGTACAGTTAGCTGCGAGGCTGTGTGCAGGTTTGATGGATGCAAAGAATGGACAAACATCAGCTCCCTCTAAAACCACAATGGAGACCTTGGATCTAAATGTCATGGTTTCATAACGGATACACTGACATTTGTGTGATGGGATTTAGCCATGGGTTAATATAGCCATTGCTGGCACACTGCATTGATGTCCATCTCACTCGGGCTGTGAAGTTTATCTCACCTTTTTTTTTTTCTAGTCTCACAGAAGTTTCTTTCAAAGGGATGAATTGGATTCTATGCTGGTTAAAGCCAATTATTTTATCAGAAAAAAAAACTGTTTGATATGTAGGTTTGTATTATATGATGTTAATGTGCCTCAGGAGCTGTTCAGATCATTCTTTTTTGGTGAGTGTTGGGTTGGAGGTGGGGGCTGTTGGGGAAGGCAGGCGATCAGCATTAAAATCAGAGCCATGTAAATCTAATCAATTATACAGTTTTTTTCAGATAAAATGTTGGTAAATCAAAACACATTTTCCAAAAGTCACAGTATAATGAGAAATTTAAATTGGAAACAGAAACCATTTGTTTATTATAAATGCCAGGGTGAGGTGGTGACTTGCCATCCATAAATTTCGTTATCCTTTCATATTCCTTTTATCTATGACTACAGCTTTGGCACTCATTCAAGATTTTAATGAACCCAGACTTCTGAGGCATCAAGGCCTAGTGATGCATTGTCCATTTGGATCAGGGAGTACAGAGGGGGGACAAAGGGAAAAAGCTTTTGCTTTGACATAATATTTTATATTCTATTGCCTTTCAGGGGGGTCATTAGGTGAGTGCAACATTTAACAACATAACAGATTGACAAGATTAAACACATATTCAGCATACAGTATATCTGGAAAAAAACAACCAGACTGATGATCTGCGTGACTGTGTGTGTGGGTGTGTGTGCATGTGCAAGGGGTGACTTGAATCAAAAATAATTTTCTGTGCTTTATGAGGATACAGAGAACCCCCCTGCTCTGGCGCGACCTGGTGTCGGCTGCTTTCTTGGGCTCAGAGGTTCCTAGGGGAGACCAGAATGGAAGTTGAGCATCTTGCTGTGATCCAAAGAAAGTGTGCCAAATGCTATCAAAACTGGATTAGCAGACAACAATTGTGTTTGATGAACAGAGGGTGGGGGGAAAGAAGTAGTTTCCAAGTAACCCATGGATGGAATTTTCCAACTCCATTGCATTTTTATCCAATGTAGGAATAGATGTGCACATAAGCCCTCTTTTTTGCAAGGGATATGATCTAAAATAATTCAGGTTTTCTTATCCAATAATGGATGTACTGGAGAAGCAGCAAGCACATTTATATCAGATTTAGAATTAGAGCATAAAATATACGGACCGATGTATATATAGTGGCCATTTTGAGCTATGAAGGGAACCCCAGTCATCTGTTGTTTGTCTTGAAACGTGTTTTTCATGTGTTATCAGCCTTTTGGAGACAAGAAAACAAATATCCAAGAGAATCACCCGCAGAGTAAATAATGGCAAAATAGTCACATTATATCAGTGGATGGCAACATTGAAGTTTTTGACCCATAAAAGTGAAGCAGTGTTTACACTCGACCCCTTGTTACTGGTTCCAGATGTCTATGAGTTGTGGGCAGCTCAGCATTAGACTGATGTTTCCTGTTCAGGTTGTTTAAATTTAATAACTTTGAGAGGTCGCCAATAATTTAAAACAAAAATCTTTGAAAATGCCAGATATTTTAAAAATGACAGTAGTTCATGTTGCAGATTCAGAGATTTATCCTCCCATGATGAGGATCACTGCTTTCAATAATCAATCACTGACGTTTAGGCTATTAATTTTATAAACCTTTACTTTGCTTTTTTAAGATCTTTGATGTCAAGGCAGAAACTATTAACTGAACCAAGTCTAAGAAATGGTCATCATGAACTTAACACATTTCCCTTATTTCTACCCAAGGTCTGCCACCAAATACATTTGGCTCTACAACCTTTATAAAGTAAAGTACGTCCAGCAGCACATGCAAATTTAAATACACCCACCACAGTCCAATGGCTGACATTTGGAGCAAATCCCCTGCTGACTTAATCATGGCAAATATTGCGTGTCATTTGTGCACCACACTTGGACCTAGCTGATGGTAGTGGTAGTAATTCACCACTGCTGTGAGAGAGGACTCCCGGGGTGACGTGCCTTGTGCTCAAATCTCTCCCCTCTCTTATTTCTCTCGTTTGTAAGCTCTCAGCTGTCTCTAACCCTTTCTGTTTCATAGAGCAGAAAGGCACCATAGACACCATCTGTGAAACAAAGAATTTTAAAATGTTGCAACTATACAAAATATCACTGATTTAAAACATATATCTGTATGAACTGTTACTTCCGTTTTACGTCACTTATGTTATCATCTTTTGGATTTTCTTATAAAATAAATAACATTTTATTACAACTTCTTGAGTATTTTTTCTCTCAAATAAGCGTTCCTCCTCTTTACAACAGTACCCTCCCACTACTTCTTCTGTGTTTACCTTCCCATGTGCTAGTGGTCCTCTTTGGCCCGCCTCCGTCTATTCTATAGCCAATCACATCGCTCGTTCCGCACGAGGGTGCTACTTCTGCAACCAATTGCTGCTCGCTCTTTGGCGCGTCATCAAGGGAAACATGGCGGCACACATAGGCAGAGCTGTGACACGACTTGTACCGCAGTAAGTCAGTTAATATTTTTTGTATTTCTCCGTCTCCTAAGTGTGCTGTGTTTCTAGTAGTAAAACGCAGTGCTCGATAAAATGTAATTGCTGTAATTGTGATAGACAAAAGTTTACGTTCATTTCACGGTAGCGGCTGTTGGTTAAATGTCACTTGTTTTATAGGCTATAATGCATTTTCAAGTGAAAGCGGTTGGCAGTAATGTTAACATCTTCTTCTTTTGTCGTCGTCGTTATTAGGGCCAAAGTAAAGACTTGCTTGTTGCCTCTTGTTTGCTATGTCTTGAACGGAGTTTAGAAAAGCTGCAAATTTCTGCGGAGTTTGTACTGCCAACCTCTGTCTCAGTGGACAAACACTGCTGTGTGCTGTGTTTAAACGTGACTCTGATTGAAGAGAACATGCTAAACATCACTGGCACCAAAAGCAAACAGAACACAGATGGTTATAAGAGAAAAACACAAGCTTGGCTGTTAGGCAGTGAAAAAGTTTGGAAGTAAACTGCAATGTTATTGTTAGCTTTTCATTCATGTCACTTGTAGTGTTCAGGTCTGACGATGCAAATGTGTTGAAGCAGAGCTGTTGTGTTCAATTTTATTGCGTTTTTAGCTTTCTTTCAATATTTCCAAATTAATATCTGTATCATTTGTCTTTTTAGTATCAAGTTTTACTGTTTATCTCGTAGTGTCAGTCTAAGAGTCTGCAGAACATAGAAAACCTGTCTTTACATTTCATTTAAATCACAGTCTGTTTTAATAACAGTGCTTGTGACACACAGATTTTAGCTTTGACTTACAACTAAACAATTGACCCACTTGAGAGAAAATACTGAGAAATACATTGTGAATTGCTATTCGGTCTGAAAATACTGAGACAGGATTTTTGATCCATATGGCATAGACTCGTAATTATTGATTATTGTTACATGATTACAGTCACACATACATGCATGTCTTTGTCACAGTGTAAAATGCCAGAGGTATAAGCTGATGGTGACTGAGACAGAGAAGTCCTTCTCTTCATGAACCTTGACAGCAATTACAAAGCCGTGTTTTATACTTTTGCTCAGTGTTTTAGTGAAGTCAGTTTGAAGTAAACGTTACTATACCAAACCTGGTACAATTATTTACAATTGTAAGTGTACTGCGTTTTCTAGAAGAGAGGGGTTTTCACTTTTCTGTAAGTGACTGTCTTCGTAATTTGATGATATCCTCTCATAATACACTCATAAAGAGGCATCCTAACCAAAAGGATATTTAAAAGCTGGCTTTTAAATGCCATGACAATGGAATAGTGGGGTTGTCTAAGGTAAAAGGCGATGCTGGGTTCTGTTGATTCAAAAAAAAAAAAATCATAAAAAGAAACCCTGACCACATGATGAAGAAACCTGCAGCTCTGTCCACAGTAGGACTGCAGGCATGAACTGTGAAGTAGTTCAAATCTCTCCTTTATGACCTGCAAATCACACATGTGCCTATACACCTTTGGAATTGTGATGAGTCTGGACTGCAAGACCCGTTCTGTCTCATGCTGTGGTGGGTGAAGCTAGCAAACCTTGTCATATCCCAGGTCTTTACACTTTCTTCACTGATGGCCAAAGTAACCATGTTTACAAGACTGGAGTGTATCACAACATTAAAAAGGCACAATTTGCTTGCAATGTGTTATCCTATACACAGACACATGATGGAAATTAGCTGACAAAGCACTCTTTACGAGGTACAATCATAAGTGGTATGAAGACAGATTTTATGTACACCAAGGGAACAGCAGGACTGTAGCTGCCAAACCTGAATTCTTTAACTCTTAAGCAGGACTTTGATCAACATATACACACTGACGATTATCAGGCTACACTCAAGGGAACAGGAGCGTTCATCCTGAATGATCATCTAATCCCAGCTGAAGTGTATGCACCTAGCGCTAAAGCGGAGAGAGATCTATCACCTGACCTGTTTCCAGCAGATGGTCCTGGTCAACAACCCAACAAAGGCCCCACTGTCTGCACAACCGACATGGTCACTGAGATGGAAATAAACACAGTGCAGGAAGTTGTTTATACAGTGCTTGTGCTTCATGCTGGATGGTGAACACATCTGTAATCTTGAGTGTTGAGCAGCTATTACCCTCTGAGGTGGGTAATCATAAAACCCTATAGGCCGACATGTTAGTGTTGTAGCTCATGTCAGCAATCATATCTTGAAATGTTTTGAAAAAAGGGCAATTGAAAATTACAGACAGTTAGGCCTGTAAATTCCTTACAGGCTTGTTTGAAGCCTTCTTATCTAAACAGTTGTTTGTGAATTTCATACTTCTTTCGGAAAAATATTGGTACATAAACTACAATCACTGCATTAATGATAAAAACATAAATGATAGACAAAATAGATTTTTCTTCTTCTTCTTTGCTTTAGGCAGAATAGACACTATAGTGGCATGTTGCTGCTGTCCACTGTTTTTTGCTATTGCTCCTTGTTGATAATTACTAGAATTGAAACAATTCATCTAATGGTGACCTTAGATTTAAAATGATCACCAAGGTTAATACAGTTTATTCGGTGGGTCAGAATTTTCAGTAATGCTCTAAAGCAGGACCTACAATGGCCAAATGCAAGGCGAGATCAGAAAGCTCAAAAAGAAATAGTCTCAAAACTGTTCCTAATTTCAATCTGGCTGCCCCCTCCTACAGATTAGTCCCCTTGTGCGGTGTTTTTTGGTGTTTGAGTCATATTTGAGACTAAAGTCAAGGGAAGGCCTCTATTTTGATCATTCTGTTTAAAATCTTTTGTCTTGTAAGTTCTCCACCTTTATGTAAATGCTATGCAAAATCACGGGATGTGTTTTTTTTATGAATACCAAGAAATGCAAACACCTGCATGCATATTAGTCCTGCATTTCTGCAAGATTACATCATGAGATTCAGTGACAGATGGTTAGCAGTCAAAGTTGCCTGGTGCTCCTCAACCTCTTGTAAATTGTCATGCAAAGCACACAGGAGGTATAATGAGAAACTTCAAACAGTCTGAATGTCAGTAACAAAGAACTTAAATGGGTTTAATATTCTAGAAATGTGTCTCTACTGGTCAACTACATGGTGACATGTGACTCTAATTCAGGGCGCATGAATTTCCAGAGGCATAAAGCTGATGATCCTGCCAAATTAGAGAGTGAAGTGATTGTCAGGCAGTCTGGTGTGTGTGTGTGTCTGTATTTGTGTGTCTGTATTTGTGTGTGTGTGTGTGTGTGTGTGTGTGTGTGTGTGTGTGTGTCTTTCGGCTTGTGGTTGTTGTGATAGCCTGGACAGATTACAAACAGAATATTTTCTCATTTTAAAGAATCACATTTAATGTAGCATCTCACAATTGTCTTACCGCAATTAAAATGAATTTTTAACTGAAAGTATCTTTCTGTAAATTTTTCAAGAATTTCAGCAAAGACTTTGGTGTGTGATGTGTAAACTATTGGACTGCATAAGCATGAAAAAAGTCTACCTTCCTAATGGGATTCACATTGTAATTTTCCCCACGTTTTTGGTAAGCAGTGCTTATAGTTAAATGCAGCCCTCTCAGATGGCTGGAACTAGGAGAGGAATGTGTGTGCTTGTTTTATGGACAGCCTAGAGCCCTCGCTCTGGCATTGGCGGCAGACTGCTCTTTGTCACAAACACCCTCGTGTCAAAGATGCAACAGCATCCTGGAGGAAGCATTGACTGCCACTATGAAGTCGACAAGTGATGAAAGTAGCCTAGAGGTTGTCAATTAAGAGAGCCAAGGCCTGGACCTTATAAGTTAATGGGCAGTTTCCCCTCACAGGGCCTGCTAAGGCTTTATAGCACAGCTTATAAAAACCCAAGTGTAATGCACCCCTATAACGTTTTCAATTAAGAGAAGGGGCATAAAGCAGCGCAGACACTTGGCAGCCATGCTAGAATGTTTATAAAGTGGCATTTGGCATAAATTGCGGGGGGAATTTTCAATTGCCCCAGTTGTTTTAAAGCAGCAGCTACTGTGCAGATTTTTATTTTGATGGCATTTCATGCTGACTGGAAGCATTACAGACTTCCTGGTGTCTTCCCATTACTGATTCCTTTAGTTCGGTCATATGGATGCACAGCCTGAAGTTTAAAAGCTCCGTCTTCTCAGTTGTAAAAGGCATTAAAAGCAAAACAAGACAGAAATTTAATATAAACTTGTAATAATATAGCCTTATTATAAGCATAAAGTGTCATTATAAAGGCAATTGCCAATTCACAGTAAATTGGCTAATTTCCACTTAAAACTGTCCTATAATATGCAGGATTTACGCGTAATGCAATAAAGAACATGAAATAAAACAGAGCGAGTTTTTTATTTGTGAACATAGTCATCACTTGTACATCACAAATCACTTGTTTGCACTGCTCTAAGAAATAACCAATATTTCAAAATGCTCAAAGAAAATCCCTTCAGTCATCTGGTGTTTTCCAGGGTTCAGCTAGCTTTGGTTTCCGGTAGAAAAATAAATGAGTGTTGAATAAACACCAGTGTGTTGACATCTCATTTCCTCATTGATTGGTGGTGGAAACTGAGCTTGAGGTGTGTGGCCATAATCCAATCAGGCAAGAAAACAACCATGGGGCCAGATTCTCGAGTGAGCAGGTTGGCTAATACCTTTCTTTAGCGATAATATAGTTTCTTTAATCTTTTAATGAGACAGATTACTGGCCATATCCTCACTGTGTCTAATTTTTGTCTTTTTACTTTTTTGAATAATATTTGAGCGACTTTTGAATGTTCATCTTTCTCGGTTTTCTTTAGAAACAGTATGAGTTGTTTTTTATTGTTTGTCAAGCTGAATCAAACTACAACAGCAAAATACATGATGAGGTTTCATTAAACTAAATCTACAGCCTGACATTTCAGCCTGTGGATGTATCTTATCAGTGCCTGAAAGGGCATTTTTTAACGCTGTCTTTTCTGAGCCAATGAATCAATAAATCGCTCTATTGCCTATTGTTGACCCAGCTAGTCTCGCCTTTGAAATTTGTTACAGAGCATTAAGTAACACATGTTGCTGTGTGAAAACAAAGCTCTGGCGACCGGCGTGGTGACCAGCTGAGTAAACGTGGCTGAGGGAGGAGTGTTGGATGCCAGAGAAGAGAGGCCTACACTTGTCCCAGCACCGACCAAGGTGGATACATGCGGCCAACAGATGGATGTGCTTCCCTGTATCCCCATAGAAAGAAAAAAAAAAAAACAAACAACTAAAACAAGTGTCTTAGCTTGAGCGCAGAAGTCTTTGATCAACAGCACATCTTAGGCTACGGAGTAAGACTTCTTTGGAACCCAGAGTGCACATGAAATCGCATCTGTATAAACACGACCAGAGAGGAATGTGTGAACAATGCAACAGAAGAATTTGTTCTAGAAACGTGGGGTGGACTTGGCTAACGAGTGGTTTATGTGGTTAAGAGTTTGAGCAGGAGAAGCTGAGGAAATAGTCTCTGTTTGTAATGAAAACAAGGGTGAGAAGCTTGTGTTTTTGTTTTTTACTCATGTGAGCCAATACAAGTGCTGTGAGCAAATGATCCCTTTTAAGATTGGTGTGCAGAGTCATAAATTTTGACACTTGACATTTTGAGATACTGTAAACTCTTGTTAGTGTACTCGAGTGCTGTTTTTTTTTAAAAACTTGATGTGCCTTTGAAAAAATCAGCCTCTCAGATAAACTCATGTTGCCTGAATAATTAAAATGTTTGCTTGCATTTCAGCTCCTAAATGTCTGGGCTAACTTCTTAGCCACTTACCAATACCAGCTTTTTTTTTTAAAAAAAACCCAAACAAACAGTGTGTTTTACTTTACAGGCTCATGCATGGTTGGATCAGTTAGCCTGACATGGCATCTAATTGCCAATCCTGGCAAGTTAAATAACAATCTAGCAACCTTTATTGTTAATCCCTGATAAATAACCAATTGTATTTTGAACCAGTTATGAAATTGCATTTTAACCAAATGATTATTTTATTGTGTTATATTATTTTTACATACAAAAACCATCTGTGTTGTGGTCTGCGAATATTTGTCTGTGAATATTACAATTTTCAATTGTTACACACAGACCTCCTAAGATAGGCCACCCAATTTCCTCTTATCGTGGCAAGTTATAAACTGTGTAGATCTCCGCGTTAAACTATATTATTAAAGCATTTACTGTAAGTATGACTAACAATTTCTAATAAAAGAGAGTGACTGGCACAGTTAAGCCCATGTAGTATTAATTGTGTAGCCGTCAGAGTTGTGTGTGGCCAGGATATTACTTCCAGATTTGGAGTCAGTTCCCCTGTCAAAAGGCCAAAGGGGTTGTTTTGGCTATTAAATAGATACAGATTTGGGTTCAATTTACACCTCAGAAACTTGTTGCAGTACAATTGCATCACCGACTTTAGATCTTTTATGTCAGTTATTAGGTGAAAGTTATCCTGTCCCAGTTTTCTTCTGCCAAGGTAGTGTTTTGGTGTTCTCACGGCACTGAGGTTGGCCCATTGCCATGGTGATGGTCGGCTAGCTCCAGCGCGATAAGGTGTAATTTCCCCAGCATTTCCTGTCTGATTCACAGGACCCTAATGAGTAAGAGACCTGCTTTTATAGCAGAGTGTTTGTTAACCAGGCACAGCAGGGGGCTGTGTGTGTACGTATGTGTGTGTGTCTGTCTGCGTCTCTGTGTATGTGTGTTAATGTTTGTGTGCGTGTGTGTTGTTCTTTGTGCCATTCTGCCATAACATGTTGGCTTAGGCATATGCACACCTATGGGTGGGACTATCTGTAAAAGTACAAGGCACTATACTGTGTCTACAAGGCTGCAGTTCTTAGTCAAACCCCTTGGTGTCAGTATTGACAGTGTGCTCCTAGGTAAAGACTTCTGGAGTAGCCTTTGATGTTTTGTTTTTGTACCAAGTGAAGTTTCATCCCATAAATTTTTCTCTCATTAAATAGTCCCACAGTGTGAACATTCAGAAACTTAATTCAGAATATCAATAACTGTTTTTGCATGATCAAGTTGTGGTGCTCAGAAAAGTTTTTTATTCTTTATCTTGCATTTCTTCTGCATGTTTTACAGTTACATAAATTTGTGAAAAATAAGCAAAAGTTAAATTAGAAAGGCTAAAATTCTGTTGCTTTGAAGAGAGAGAGAGAGGAACAAACAGAGAGAGAGAACAAATATTGAAATCTCACCATTTCATGTCATGTATGTATTGCGTATTATAAATTATTTCTCTATAATAGTCGTTTTGTTCCATAGTCTAATTGATCTTGTGCCTGTTATATTTCAAGAACACTTGTCTTGCTAACAAGTCCATATTGAATAGCTGTATGATTCTTAACACATAAAACCGTCCACAGAAAACAATAAAACTATGATTTTTCTGTCTCTCTTTACTTCTATATTGGATTAATCCTGTGTCTGATTTTTCTGGGCATAAAGAGCAGAGTTTACTTTGTTTGTCTTGGTAATTTGCCATTTTTGGAAGAGACTCACAACTTTGCATCACATCACTGGCGGACAAGCAGCCCCCTGTTAGCACTGTACTTCATTAGAACCAGGTTTCAGTGGTACCACACACATTCAAACAGCAGGGCCATCTCCCTAGCATCAAAGGAGATTTTATACAAAGGGTTGTCTCTGTGTCTGTCTTCCCATCAGTGTCTGCTAATGATGCATGCTGCACACGTTTTTAACATTGACACCCTCTGCTCCCGATCACTCATTCACACTCTTAATCTTTGCTGCTTCTTCTCCGTCTCTCTCTCTCCTCTCTTTCTCCCTCCGCCATTGGTTGTGTTTGTTTGGCTGCTGGGATTTGTTTGTTTATTGTTTCCAGATGGCAGATGCAGACTTCATTTGTGTGGCTTTCAAGTTCCCAGAGAGCTTTTTACTGCCTTGGCTCAAGCGCTTATCCTGTTTCCTCTAGCCGGGCTTTATGATGGGCCCTTTATACATAGCAACTGGAAACAACTGTTACTACCAGTCTGCGTCGGGGAAAGCGGGAGAAAGCCCACAGAAAGTGTCTCTTTTTCTGTGCACTCTTCATCAGAACATCTTCAGCGGCAGATGAAGCTGTTTCTTTCCACAGATGGTCCCCTTAACTGGCTTCTTAGAATAAGGAAGAATACGCTCAGTTGTTGTACTCTGCTCCAAACTTCAGCTGCATCATCAGCAGTCTAACAGAGAAATAGGAAACAATGCGCAGGACAATTTTTTTTTTGTTGACATTATGGTTAAGCAGCATGCTCACACTGGTGATGAGGCTGGTAGTGTTTTCCTTTTTTCATGACCTTGCTGAGTCTAGTCTGGGCATCATTAAGCGCTGTGACATCACTTATTTACAGGAACCCAGGAGGGCGACTTGCCCAGTAAACGTGGGGGAGGACCAGTGCATGTCTTTACTCATCGGATGCGGTTTTAAGATGGAGCAGTAATCAAAGCTCTCAGCTATATAAAACCCACCCCTTCTCCTTAAGGAGGCCTTTTTCTCCTGGCTGCCGCTGAATGAGTGATTACCCTAGCATTCCAACCTGCCTAATCCCATTTTTAGCAGTGATTTAAGTAGCAGTGGCTAAGGCCTCGCATTCAATGACCTACCCCCAGAAATTCACCTGGAGCAAATGTCAGCTTGTTTGGCCTCATATTTCTGTTACCTTACTAACAAACAAGTTGGAAGAACAAACACCTTTTCTCATGTAGAGACCTCACAAAGCCAGCTGTGTTACTGTCTCATTCCTCGCGTTGAAAGTCGAAGCTTTTTTTCTCAGACGTTCTGAGCTTGTTTAGTGTTTGCAATGAAAGAGCAGCAATATTTGTTGGGAATGGCGGCATGACCGTCATAGTGACCGGCTCGTGACCCAGCACAAGGGGATCCAAGCAGAAGTGTGAGGGGATCCGACTTTAATGTTCACGTAATCAGTGGTGTTTGTGTTTTACCACCACTGAGCGCCTGGCTGGTCGGCTAATCTCATCAGGGTTTGGGCTCTGGTGCCGGGGTGAGAGAGAGGACAGCCTAGCATGACCCATATCTCCGTGCCAGGACGGCCACAACGCTGAGACTCTACGGTGCAGTTCCATCAGAGTTTACTACGAGGCCCTTTGCCACGGGGTGTTTACTACTGAACTGTCTGGCACAACAAGATAATGCCTGTGCTAATGCCCTCTAAGGACACAGCCACTCTCACTAAGGAGGGTGTGCTCTTTTCACCATGCCAGACTCTTCGCAACCACATAATAACACTGTGAAGTAATAGTGGGGTCTAGTGAGTGTTTACATTGTAACAGGTTATTAGTGTCAATAGGAAGTAATATTCTGTCTCTTTAAAGGCCCAGTGTTTTAGGATTTAGGAGGATCTGCTTATAGATTATGGCACACATGGAATGTAATATTCATGGGTACATTTTCATTAATGTATATTCACCTGAAAATAAGAACTCTTGTATTGTCACCATCGTAGAATGAGCCATTTATATCTACAGAGGCAGCACAAAGTCTGCCGTGTTGCGCTGCCATGTTTCTATAGAAGCTCAGATGTAAAAGCCAAACACTGGTCTTAGAGAGAAACTTTTTTTTGTGAGTTTCTCAGCCAGTGTAGGTTGATGAATATAACCTGCAACTTCACTGCTAGATGCCACTAAATCCTACACACTAAATCTTAAATGCAAATATGTAGGAGTTAGAAAAATAAGTATCAGCGCAAGAAAATGGAGAGTGTAATTAAGAAGCAGAAGGTTGCTTGTGAAATAATATGATTTAATATTTATGATTTCTTTTGTTTCATTTATGAAATAATTTGCTCGGTTTCTTAACACCACGCAGCCCTTTAGAAAGATCTCACTTCATGTTACACCTCTTCAGTTTTTCAGCAATATATGAAATCTTCTGCACAAATGCTTTTATGTGCAGTAAGATGCACAACAGATTTTTACCATTTTCCTTGTGCTTCATTGCTTTTCTTCCATATGAATGTCTCTAATGGCACATGTTAACTTGATAACTGGTTGGTCAAAGGAATGGCTATATGTGTATTAATATTATTTGAATATCTTTTAAACAATCCAGCCCCGTGCAGCAATATCTCTACAAATGATTTCAAAAATGATTATAGAGTTGGATCAACATCTGATAGTGTCCATTGATCTACACTGAAATTTTATGACTAAAGTTAATTTACTGCAAAGTGTTTGTGTAAAAGTCTTGTTTGTGGTTTCCATTGTGAAATTCTCTCTGGTGCACATTGTTGTTTTAGTGAACTGACACTAGTGCACTCACTGCTGCACCCATGGGAGGTCAGAAACCTGCTTAGTCCTCTCCCTCAACCCACCATTCAACCTCAACACAAACACACACACACACACACACACACACACACACACACACACACACACACACACACACACACACACACACA
>JAQNCA010000005.1:5990322-6013427 GCA_029783725.1 Acanthurus tractus | reverse complement strand
CACACACACACACACACACACACACACACACACACACACACACACAGAGGAAACAAATCAGCCGCCAGCTGTTTGATGGTCTAATTTAAAACAGTGGATATTTTAGAGCCATTTCATCCCCTGACGTCTGTGAGTGTGTGTCTGTGTGTGCATGTGGACACGGGGGCATAATAAAGGAAGTCCCTTTTTGCGAGGGATGGATAGTTTTCCTATTTTGCTGTTAAAATGTATTCTAAATATTTACTTTTCCATTTTATAACAAGGCTTGTCATTGATATGGATGCCAGGAATGGCTCCACCACCCTTTTATGAGTAGCTCTTGGTCCACAGTTCACATTCACTTATGTTTCATCTGCCTAGCTAGGCTCCAAGTAAAGCACACAGTCGGTGTCTCTTCACACTGAATCTCAGATCCTCCACGGTCATTAAAACATTAAAAAAATGGGCCCTCTGGCCTATAAAACTTCTTACAATTCGCCATATGATAAGACATGCACACCCTTTTAGCTTACAGATTCAAACATTGCTGTCTCTGGATTTTCGAGCGCTGTCAAATATCTGTGTTCAGTCAATGGTGAGGAGAACAGCTTATTAAACCACTGCATACAGTTTTGCACAGGCTTGATTTGTTCTTTCAATTGCAATAATAATTAATGTCTGATACTTAGACGTCCATCTGGGAACACATGTTCAGATCAAGCAAACAATTTAAAAGAGTTAAAAATCTCGTCTAGGCCTAATTATCACCTAATAGCTGATGAGGCAACAAACAAGTAATTATTTTCCCTTTTGCTTCTTGTTAGCCCAACCGATGAATGGAGACAGCTCTGCTTATGGGAATAAAGGGTTTGTGTTTTTGAAAATTAACTCTGGGTGCTAAATGCTGGTGGATTTCAATTGGATTTTAACTTGATTTTTCCTTATTCAAGAATTTTATTACAGCATTTACTGTTGCTGTATTTATTCTCCCACATAAATAATAGCAGAATGAAATAAAAATGTTTATGAAAAGAGTCTGTCTTTATAAAACTGTATCCTCAATTGAAATTTCATTAGATTTTCATCAAACACATAATAGGTTTTTAGGCCCCTCACCTCATGACTGTTTCATATGTTTCGCCAACAGCCTGCTACACATGCTTATTAAATCAATAGATTAAAAACATGCCTGGCTGTGATGTTAAAGACTATAATACAGCCATGCACACATACACACACACAAACATAAGCAGCATGTTACGTTGGCTTATCTTTGATGTGTCCCGATTGAGAAAGTAACTCCCTTGATTACAAATAAACTCCAATGAGAAGACTGATGCACAAAAGGTGGCCTGAGTTCTTTGAGTTTATTTGTTTGATTTTTAAGTCCGTAATGAATCAGTAGTTTGTGTTTTTGTTTTTGATCTAAATGTAGCAAATATTAACTGTTCTTTTTTAACAAGAAGTTTGATTGAAGATGTTCTCCTAGTCAATGCTTGCATCATGAGAGTAACGTTTGCTATCGGACCATATTCACCATGAAAAGTGGACTATGCAGTGAATCAGACAGCAGCACAGGCCAAACCACAAGCAAATAGCCATGCCTTTTAGTCCCATCTTCGATGATGCGGTACTTCCTCAGGCTTTTGTCTCCAGTTTGGGGCACAGCTGTCAGACTAGGTGCTATCCACGCTCCCCTCCCAAAAACCTCAGGCCACGCGCCGCTGCACCCCAAACACTAAATAGGAGCATTAGACACACCATGTTAAGGGCTGCTGGTGTTTGAGCTGTGGCTGTGGGTGCGTGTCTTGTCCCATGGTCGGAGACATGCGCATTATCACAAACACACACCCACAGCTGCACACCACACTGCAAAAGTTATCCTCTGCTCCTTACCCTTTTATAAGACAATAGATTTATTCTTTTGTGTTAAATTTCCCATTGTCCTATTGCTAACTTGTGTTTTGTCTGTTGCCCGTTGACCCCGCTTTCTGCTTTTGGTTCCCCTCGCCCAGCTACAGATCTGCACCGTGAAATACCCACAAGGCCTATCCACCCATATGTAGTGTTGCAGATTTTGATTATGCGCCACCGGCATCACACCTCAGCAGGGTATATCCAAACATGAAAATTAATTCACAGCTAAATGCTGCTATATGCAGTCAGAGAGGGAGAGGAGAGAAAAAATCAAACACAGGTTTACACTAGTGAACAGCCCCAGAATTAAGAAAGAGAGCCTAAAGGCAAGCAGAGAGGGCAGTGTTCATTAATGTGCAAAGCAAATGGAACAGTTACTTCCCCCCTGCCCCTCCAAACAAGACTAACACATGCATGCACCCTCACACACATGCACACATAGTTGCAACGGTCTCTGTAATGGAGGGAAGGGTCCTTTGATTGCAGGGAATTTCAATGGGCATAACAAATTGACCTAAATAAAATAGATGTAAAATATTCCTAGAGCTACTTAAAAATCAAGTTAATGGAAAAAGAAGAATAAAATCAGCATAATGAGGTGTAATTGTAAACAGAGCTGAATACTCACTGGAGAGCTACATTGATTAGTCTGAAATGAGAAAGTTTGGGTCAAGCTGCTTACTGTGTTTACTAAGCAAACTTGTTATCTGAAAGCTTGGGGATGTTGTTCAACAACTAACTTCAACACTGTCAGAGTCTAAAGTTTTCTTTTCCTACCTGAAGTATTTTCAATTACAAGAGTTTTAAAGAAAAAAAGGCACCATTCTCACAGTTTGATATGTTTCATCTATGATATTGGTAACGTTTTAACAGCAGCTGTAGCGTCATTTTAGGCTGTCTGTTATGAACTTTAGCATGAAAGTACTTGGGCATGACTTTGTCTCAGAGCAATGCAAATGGAATTGCCCCCTGATGGTTTGGAATGCACCCAGCTGGCCTTTAAAAGGTGATAATTGGAAAATACAGGATGAAGCCACAGTCAAAGTGGGGACCTTGTGCTAGACTGAGTTAGCCAGGATGAAGGGAGAAAACATGGAGAGGAAAAATCCAATGCATCAATTTTAAATTTACATTTTAAACTTTTTATATTTATCTTATTATGCAAAGTGAAAACAAAACCCAAGCAACTTGAATCCCATTTGGGTTTTTTTACAAATTCACTGCTGTTATGTCTGTCTGAGTGAAAGAACATACAGCACATGGGCTGACTTTAACTTTACTCACTTTTATCTGAAAGGTTAAATGTTGTCTTTAAAAAAGGTTGCAAATAAGAGCCATTATAGAAAAATGTTAAACACACTCTTTTACAACCACACCATATTTTTAAATGTAGCTGTAAATTAAATGTGTACATTAATAAACTTGTGATATTAACTGACCTGTAGAGCATCCCTCGATGCAGTTTATATGTCACGGAAGATGTTAATGTCCTGGACAAGTTCAAGTACAAGGTTAATTTATATTACAAAGCAAGTCTGCAAAGGTTGATGTCCTTGATGTCTTCTGACTTTGTTGTCTGAAAAGAAATCACATCATTTATCAGTAAAAAGAAGTAGAGAGACAGTTACAGAACACAAGTGCCTTACATTGCAAATAAAATGCTGTTCATACATAACATCAGAAGAATAGTTTAATACAATAAATGTACAGATTATTACCTAATCACATCATAGCAACCCACACGAAGTTGATATCTAACTAAATGCTTTTGTGGAAAATTCTCTTTGCTCCTCAGTGAGAGGGCTACTCAGAAAAAAGCTTAAATCCATGTCCCAACGAATTCATAAAATCTGACACAGCATTCCTTTACTTCTTGGAAAGGAAGTGTAGTGGGGAGGTCAGGAGGCCTATACGAGAGCTCTTCCTTTTACAAGGCAGAATTCAAAGCATTTTTTTCACTCCTCTTCTTGTGTTAGCCTAACCTAGTGTAAGCCTGTGCATCCGGTCTCCATTACTGTGTTCTCTTCCGAGAGAATGTGACAGTGATAAGGCTCTTTTGAAGTCCAGCTTTACTACAGGACGTCTAGGGAGGGACAAAGCCAGTGGCCAGCTGCTAGACTAAAGGGAGACCTCAGCCAGTGATCTTTATTTTTTCAAACTTCTACAGAAGATTGGGTTTAGTTCACATTTGGTTCAGAATCTCTTCCTCTGTTTGCAGCTGGATAACAATCCTAAGCATTTTTTTCATTGCGTGGTTAGATTTTAATGTGTGGATTGTTAGAAATTTCCACAACATTCAAAAAGCACTTTGTCCATTAGGCTATTTTCCAGTCAAAACAGTGTGCAGCGTGTCAGCCGTCATGCCCTGTGTCAGTCAGCAGACATTTCCAGCAACAATATGCCAACACCCTTTCTGCTCCCTCAAGTGGAATCTTCTTAATGACTTCCTGTACCTGATGCCTTGTACTGCTATCTGGACTCCAGCAGCAGACCAGTTTGACTGTTCTCCTGACTGCTGACCTTGACTGTTGACCTTGGTATTTTATTTCTGCTGTGTCCAGGAATCACGATTAAGAATAATGTAAATACTAATGCTTCGATCAGCTTGGAACTCTATGTAGCCCGTGATACAGGAGAATAAACCCCAATTTAGCTTGCATTACATGTGCAATTCACACCTCAGCCTCAGATACACTTATGCTTTGTGTATCTTTGTGTATCACTTATGCTTACACTACTTTAACATAAGCTTTGGATCCTTAGCTGTACCTTTGTAGAAAATTTGAATATTTTAATGTATTTTGACATCATTTAAGGAGAATAACAGCCAGTTTGGTTAGCTGACTGCCCCTAAAGTAGATCATTACTGCCAAAAACAGTTGGCTAAAATAGTGAAGCCAAGGGTGAACATATGTGTTTACTCTCTTTTTTTAATTAAAATTTATGTGGGGACCCCGATATGCATTGCTGAAAATGCTTTTTTTCTTAATCTTTACCGTTTAAGTGCAAAGTTAGTGTGACCCTTTAGTCTAAATGAACAAAAATATGAATAAGAATGGGATTGAAAGGGGCAAAAGTTTTGCATTGCAGACTTAGCTAAGGTTGCAGTGAAGGATCTGATACATGTTTAATAGATTTTTTTGTCTCAGACACCTTCTAAAATGTGTTTTAGCTCAAGATTCACAGCCAGAGTTATATTGTTTGTTTTGATAGAGCAGATTCTGGCTGAGAGGGATGGAAGTTGCTTCTAAAAACATATAAATAGGTTTATTGTTGAAGTTCTGTGATGGCCCAGAAATCCTGCAGTTTTGTTCACTCTGTTATATCAAAATTGCACAGCTCCACATTCAGGTTTTCCAAAATCCACATAAGCCTGGACAAAATGTGAGAGATCTTTTCAAATGTTAATGTGTCCTACTGAGGAAAAGATTAAAAACACATTTTATGTAACTTTACCTTTTTCATACTTACCGAAAAATCCTACAGCCGACAAAGTGAAAGGATCTATGATGCCTTTTTTAAAGGAAAGGTTGAAAGGTATTAAAAATATTGGATGGTTACAAAAACAACGCACTAGTGAAAAGCCAGTTGTAGCCCTTTCAGCCATAAAGCACATTCCCTTTGTCGCAAACATAAGTGGTCGTCATTGTTAAGTGGAAACTGTTGCTCTGACAAGAAAAAAAATAATAACAACTTAAGTTCCATTTTATTGGCAACTTCTGTCCCATTTTGTGGAAAAGCAGCCATGCAGTGACTATTTTTATTGCCATCACCCTCATCTTTTGTGATTAGTGTCAATGTTATATTACACACACATTACTGTTGTGGAGGAGGGCCTTCATAAATGCAAGGTTACTTTATCTCCCACACTAAAAACCTCTTATCGTGAAGCTAGTTGCAGTATATAAGGTGCTTCAGCTGCTGTTTCAGTCTGGTCCTGAAATGTGTCAGAGCCAAACAAGTTAAAATGTGACATTGTGTTTCCATGATCCTCCCAGTAAGGGAAGGAAGGGGCACTAGTTTTTTTGCCCACCCACACCCACACCACACCCTTAGTGGAGAAATAGGCCAAGGTAGGGTCCTGCTCTTTCCGTCTCACTTTCCACATTGTGGTTGGGTCGATGTTTATGTTTCTAAACGTTTCATCTACAAACACACCGTCATTGGGTTTGCTTCATCAGCTGTTGCAGCCTCGGTTCACTATTAGACTAACATTCATCAGCCCAGTCTCTTTCCTAAACTATCACACTGCAGTGCATGGACTGAACTCTCATTGTCCCCAGTGTGGAAAACATTTTCTGCAGTGTTATACTTAAAAGCTCTAATACCGGTTTGCATCAAAATAGAAATAGCTTTTAAAATAACCTGCACAAATGTCAGTTGGCTCACTCATATATTGCTCAGTAATAAGTGAGTCCTGTTTTGTATGAACATTGTTTCCTGTAAATAAGATGTTAATTAAACACTGGATGAGTCCGTTTGTATGACAACATTTACACCTTTGCTCAATTCCGATACAACACAATGGTCCTGGATTCAATAATATTTTTTAAAGTTAATAATAACACATTTGTTGATGAGAATTTGTTAGGGAAATGTTGATTACAAAAAACGGTTGATTCATTACTGAAGTTTGTAGTATTGCTGTGCTGAATCGTATTAGATTGCAATTTGAATCAAATATTTTGCTGGAAAAATAAAAGCTGCAAATTCCAGACATCTACTCGAGAGTTATTTCGATCTTTCTGTGCCTAGAATAACAGACTGAGGTAGCTTGGATCTGCATCTGGCTCAGGTTTAAAGAAGGGGGACAGATCTTTTCACATTAGCAGCAAACTGCCAAAAAACAAAATAAAACACATATTTTTTTGTTGATGTGAGTGAGTCAAAACACGCAAACACAGATACAGATGGCCTTCATTCTTGCATTACGTATTACAACTGGTTTCCCTTTTTCCATCCCTGTCAGTAACAGCTTGGCTGGTTGGTTGGATTTCTCCTCCAGCGATCAGACTCTTTAACCCCGAACTCCTCTCCTCTTAACCACAACACCCCACTTGTCCCCTCAGACACATACAAGCCCCTCAGGTTTCCATGTGGCAGCACTGTCACACTGTGAAGACTCAGGGCACAAACATTCAACACTAAAAACGAAACCTCGACACTGTGTGTGTATGTGTGTGTGTGTGTTTCCTTCCCTTAACCTTAAATTTACATACACTCCAACAAATCATTTCTTTAACCTTAAAACAAGATTTTGCATCAAGTTTTTGTAATGTTGCATGTTAATTTAAAATATTTTACTGTATTTGCAACAAACCATTCTCATCCTGTGGAAAATCAGAACAGCAGAAAAAGAAAGCTGTGTCTGTGGTTCTCTTGCACCTTTCATGGCGCTCGCTGACTCATCAGTAGCTGTGTTGTGGTGAAAGCCACTGCAACAGTTCTCTCCATGTGGTGCACAACACCCGGCAGCACACAGAGGTCTTACAAACTGACAGTCCCAGCTTCCCATTTGCATCACAGCTTTTGCTACAGGAAAAGTGTTGTTAATTTAATGATGTGGTGATGTGTAGGCCTGTTGTTGTGAAGACATTTTGCTGTAATTTTTTTTTTTGTTTGTTTTGTTTTGTTTTACTTAACAGAGCCATAACAGGGTTAGATGTGGGGAGGAAACATGGATGCAGCCAACTTTACATGAGTTAACTATTTAACTGCTGTTGGCTGGGCTGTTTTGTGGTTTAGAAAAAGTGCAAACATACAGAGGGAACATTTTATATTTGTGTAATAACATATTTGAAGGGAGTAAGAATAGGGATGGAGAACGCAGCATGTGGATGCATACTTAAATCATGTAGGGTCCCATGGACCGACTAGAGGGGCTTTCGGCTTACAATCCTTTTTATGTGGGGTGTGGGGAGGGGCTGCTGACTGCGACGGGGGGTTGTGGCCTATATAATACTTCCATGGTTTTGGCAGTCAGATTTTCAAGAAACTTCCTGGTGTGTCAGGATCAATCGTGCCTAAGCCAGTCTTAATTAAAGGCTTGGGGCTGGGCAGAAGTTGAGGGCAAAAGGCATCCCTGTTGGTTAAAAGAATGAAGTGTCTGTCATTACAAGACTATAGGGAGCATCGGATTTTTTCACTTAAACCACTTTTTGTGCATTCGCTGAACTATGGGACTTTTTAAAAGAGAGATTTTAAGTGTGTCTTTGTTTTTCCCCAGAAGAAAATAGCGTAAAACAAGCAGCACCTCTGTAGTGATTGGAAAAAAAAGTCCCTTCATTTTTATTGTTTTGCGGTTATTTTATTTACAACAAAGTAGTGATGAATTGCTCGGAAATTTGTTGTTACATTAGTAGCCCACAGAGTTATTATTCTGACTTCTTGGAACTCATTAAATTGGAGCTTTGTGCACTAAGGGGCCCTTTTATTCACATATTGTTTAGAGGCAGAGTTGATCCCCAGTACATGACCATTAAATATGAGTAATGCTCGCTCCTTTTTAACAATTATCCATTTAGCTCTAACTATAGTATGTTTTTAAGTGTGCTTGAGTTGTGCAAAGATCTTAGAGGTAAAAAAACAAGGATTTTTGCAGTTCATCTTCTTAAAACATTTTCCTGTTTATCACCTCTCCCTCTATCTACTTGTTAAATAGTACATTGGTTCAAGAGTGTTAAACACTAAAGTGCGAAAGTGAATTTTACAGTAAATGAGTGAGTTTTCATCAGTCTCTCAAGTTAAAACAGATGCTGTTTTCAACCAGATGCAGTTGTCGCTTTCAACCACTTGGGGGCACAGGCAACTTACATGGGAGAGACAGGAGCTATGAGCAGGAGTGTGAATGTTGTCTGAGATGTGTGTTTGTGTGTTTGTGTGTGTTTGGTGTGTGTGTGTGTGTGTGTGTGGGGGGGGGGGTCATTAATTAAATGGAATATGATCCAAAAGACTCAGTGCTCACTCATGACTCATAATGTCCCACAAGAGAAGAAATAAGACAAATGCCACAGATGTCCATTTCTCTCTGTCCTGTTTTTCTATGGTTTGTCGTTTCCCTCCAAATCCAAACGTCAGACAGACAGCGCCTTAGTATGTTTTGGTCTCCTGAGTGGATCTTTCCAGTACACCCATCTGTCAGACTTTTTACCGAGGTCCGAGGAGGGGTACGGGGGCGTGTTTGTGTCTGGGCCCGGGTGTGTGGATGGGTGGGGGCAAGAGATCAGACGCAGTACATATCACATCGTAGGCCAAATATCCTAATAGTCTGATGTACCATCTGATCTAGTGTCCCAGTCACATCCATATCCAGGCCTCATTCAGGCACGCCTGAGCCCAGATTGTCCCGTGCAAGTTAAAAGACCGTTTTTTAGGTTGCCCATGCTGCCATGCCTGTCTATTTCTAGCTTCCTCTGTTTTTTTTTTTTTTAACTTCACACTCAAGCAATGCTTCTGCCCAATCTTTCATCAACCCCTCTTCATTTTCAGCCACCCACTCTTCCCATTAATTTTTCTTTTCCTTCAAATTACTCTTGACACCTGTAGAGTCATCCAGAGATGGTCTCCTCTGTGTCAACTCTAAATCCTAGTTAAGTTAAGTAATGCACAATTAAATATATCCTAAAATTGGGCACGTACTGTTTATTGCATCCTGTTTAGATGCTTTCCTGTGACAATCAGCTTTGAAGGTATCTTGACAGTTATAGTATCTTGGCGTCATGCAGCAGCAGCGGCATCTATTATGTAAATGTGAGGCTGTGCCGTTTGTGAGCAGTGAGAGGTGTTCTCACCTGCAGAACTAATACTCTTAATGCATTCAAATCATGGAGGGTTATGTAACTGTGCTAGCTGAGATGGAAAGTGCAGCCACCTTGCCATTCTTAATGCATTCAGGCTCCACAGTGTCAGATGGCCTCAGTGATCCAGGGGGCTCAAGATGGCAATGTTCTTCTCCAGTCCGGAAATGTGTGTGTCTGTGCAGGCCATAATATGTGAGTGTATGCGCGCTTGTGCGTGTGTTTTATAGTGTGTGTTATAGTGTTTGTTAGATTAGGCAGGGATGGGGGTATCCATATGGTTTGGTGGCAACACATTTGAATCATTCTGGCCTTCTGCCAAATGTATGTAACAGACATAGTTTTGTGTGTTTGTGTGTTATTGCTTTTACTCTGAACTCCTCCCAACCTTATGTGTTTTTTGATGGGACATTATTATCCACGTGGCCCAATTTGGCTCACGTGACTTGTTTATGGTCATGTGATTGTATGGTCAGAGACTGTATCATGCAGCATTAAAAGGGTGGGTGGGGGGGGGGGTGGATTAGTTAACTCATGACAGAACGTCCCAGAGCATGCTGAACTCTTTGCTTGGTCATTGGTTAAGAGGCTGCTTAAAAGTAAACATCAATCAGACCTTTCTGGCTCTTTTTCCTCTGCCAAGCAAACCCAGTGAGATGAGTTGAGGAGAAAGCTCCCCACCTCTCCTCCGCCTCTTTTCTCCCATGCACCGCAATCCTGACACTGAAGACCGCCCCTCAGAGAACAAGTGTCAAGCCTCAGAATAAAGCGTGCAGTCAGCTCCCCCTCTTTTCCCCTCTGGATAACATGTTAGAGAGTGCTAATGTTGATGGAGGTGACAATTAACTATACAATGATCACAGCGATGGCGCTTGTACTGCTGCCTCACAACCTTGCTAAGGAGATGAGAGATTGATCTCAACAGGACTGGGAGCGGGCAAATGACAGACAAGCACATAAAGGGACAGTTACTTTTGGTGAACATAGTGTAGGCTTGCATACCAGATGTTCTGCAAGTGCTGCTGCATATTTGACTTGCTAATATCAGCAGTCTATTAATAGCTCATGGTACATCTCTGAAACCATATGAAGGGTGATGATTACACATCATAGACAGTATTAAGGTTCAGCTCGATGTTAAATATTGCTCTTTGAAAACTAGATTTAAGCGGTTTATCTAAGAAAGAGCTGAATTTATATTCAAAGCAAGTTGGCAGTGTAGCTCCACAAGTTGTGTTTGAAGAATAGGGACTTGCCTTATTAGTGCCACACACTAGTAAGCACACAAGTACACACCTTCTCTGCCAGGCACCTTTGGCTGCCTCTGAAAAACAGAGGTAATGTTTCAGAGACACAACCTGAGATATTGACCACCTCTCAGCCCCCACTGTCAGGTTGTGAAACGGCTCAAAGATATTTGCATGAAATAAATGAGAATCTCTCTCACATCCAGCCCCACCACGGCCAAAGGTTTACTGTCGCAGATGCATGCTCCATCTGGCCCTGCTCCCCTTATCTCTCTAGTCTTTAACTGCTCGCATACACCATTTGTGTTTGATTATGGACGATATTTGTTAGAGGACTCACGTTATGATCTTTTAAGTTTAACATCTTGTGTTTAGTGTAGCAGGGCATATTTAAGCTTATTAGGATGGTGACTGTTGCACGATCGGACAGTTAAAGAAGTCTGAGTCGGCACAGCATCTGCAAAGTGAGTCATACCTCCTTTTTTTTTTTCTGTCCTGCTTCGGATTTCGGGGAATACAGAGTTGAAGGGGGTCAAGTGGTCCTCTATCCTGAGCAAACATGGACATGGTGACAGCCGTTGGGACAACAAACCTCCACGAGAACCAGGCTGTCCTGCCAACAGTCTCCCCGCCTCTCCACTACCAGTACAACCCCCCTCCTCACCCTTCAGCCAAGGGCTGTGATCCTGCATAGCCGGCATAATGAAGCCATATAAGCCTGTTATTTGCTGCTTTATGGCTTGTTTTATGAAGGTGAGCTGACAAGCAGCTCCCAGAATGGTTCCTGTCACTTTAACAGACAGCATTACCAAGAGAAAAGGGGCGCTGGGGAGGGAGGGCAGGGCAGGCTGGAGAATGGGCCGGGGCCTTTATGTTAGCCCTGCCAGGGCTTTGATGGGTAGAGGTCTGGCTGCAGGCTATCACTGGTACATTTTACGTCTTCCGCCTTTTGTCAGGGGGACATTATTGACGTTTGACCTATGTTTTTATTCCCACCTCCTCTTCGCTAATCAATTACCGCATCGATCCATTAATCAGACAGGGTGATGGCCAGTGAAAGGGCCCGTGGGTATGTGTGAAGAATTGTGAGATAGGCCTTAGGCTATAGTGGAGGAGGGCCTTCACCTGTGGAGTGCACTGTTCAGCATTTGGCTCACAACAAGTAGCCCTATTTCAGAGGTCACCGTAGGTTCTCTCTACAAGAGGAAATGCATCCCTTTTTATACCTAATGCATGAAATTTGTAACTGTATTTGTGTGAAAAACTATTAAATAATGGCAGCAAAATAAAGCTGATTTTTTAAATTGCCCTATTTTCCACAAATTCCTCTAATGGGTGCACAGAATGTCATGGACTGATTTTAAATTAAGCTTAGCCGCCCATTTAGGATATCACATGCTCAAACACATACATGGCCGTGTGTGTGTGTGTGTGTGTGTGTGTGTGCTTCCTCATAATGAAAAATATATTTATTTACTACAATGGGCAAAAGCAAAAAAAAAAAAAACCCCACAGTTGTTCCCAGCCTAGAAGCCAACAGGGTGAAAATCGGCAGGAAGTGTTCTTATTAACGAAGCGTTATTTAGTATGACTTCTGAAACGTTGGCTCAAATATCAGCAGTCATTACGCTGTGTCCCTAAAAACAAGGATGCTTTTTGAATGAGAGCAAACATGTTTTTGTCCGTCTGACTGTTTCCATGGAGGGTAGGCAGTAGCATAATTGTGTTTAGGACACAAACAGAAACAGATCAGACACACAGACAGCCAACAGATCAAAATGGAAGCTGCGGGAGCGGAACCCACCACGCTTTGATTAGGTTTGGTTTTGGTTTGGTGTCTGCAGACTAAAGCCATCACCCTAGTCCGTCTCTGCCCTTGCCAAGTTGTTTGCCAAAACAGGGAAAGACTTGGAAAAGAAAGTTAGAGAGAGAAAAGCTGTGGGCTGTTTAGTCCACCCCCCTCAGGCTGGCCAGGCCCAGCCGACACTCACCCAGCTCTTGTGGGTTTAGTGAATTGAGAAGACACTTCTTGTGTGGATTTTTCAATTCTTCAACATGTCATTTGGCCGGGAGTGCTATTGTCCCCTGCCCCTTTTCTCCCTGCTCCTTCTGCCGAGACGAGTCGTGTCATCCCCTCGTGATCAGCACTTTTGTTGCCTTTGTTTTTGGCCCTACCTCAGAAGTCCATCTTGTCTTTTATGTCCCTGCCTTTCATGCATAAGGGAACAGTTGTGGCCTGTTGTGGGGCTGTTCCACTGCATTTCCACCAGTGGGGTTTCCTTTCATTCTCTTCAAAGTACAACAATGGGGCTCTGAAGGCCTGAATGGCCAATGCAGAGCGCACAATCCTACAGAGCCCGCTCATTTTGTTTTGCCAGAGTCAATAAAAATGCTAAGTTAAAAGCTAACCCCCTTATACCCTCCTCGAATGGAAGGACTTGCTTGACCTTTTAAAGCTCCCCTCTCAATTAACTTTTAATGATAAATTCATTGATTTTTTTTTTTTGCCATTTCCAGAATGCAGTTTTCTGCATCACCTTATTGTTGCAGTTTATTAATTAGCTTTTCATTAATGTTGACTATATTGTATATGTAGCATGAGCTGTATTTCAATGAGTTTATGGAGTTATGGCAGACAGACAGAGAGAAAATGCTGGACAGAAAGGTACCATCAAACCTTAAAACCATCTAGAACTTTAGTTCTGACGTCCTTTTTTACAGTCTTACTTTTTCCAATCCTTAGACCTAAATAAAGACATCTATGTTCTTCTAAGGAGGAGTGGGATTTAACTAGTTTTATGTTGAGGGATGAGAAAAGAAAAGAGAAAAGTCTTCTGTCGTCTCTGGGCATTATGGCAGAGGCCTTGCATAAAAGCATTGTGTGCCGATTTGTGAGCTGGGAGAAAGCCGGGGACTTTGAGAAGGATTACAGGTAGGCAGACATTGGCTGCTGAAGATAACCGCCATGACTTCATCCTCATTGTGTAGATTAAGGCATAAAACCCAAAGTAATGAGACCGGAAAGGGGGAGAAGACAAGGATGGGAGGAGGAGTAAGGGGTATTGTTGATGGTGAGGGGACATTGTCACTGAAATTAGCTTTTTAAAGCGAGAAGAGGAAGACGTGGGTCCAGTGATGATATAATCTGAGCAAGTGAGTATGAAAAAAATGGATTGTCCAACCTTTGCGCAATGACATGAGATGCTAAATTTGGTTAAATGGCTGAAACATAACAGTGTGGTAAACCATGACCTCTTATTCATGTTGGAGAAGAGTATTGCGTTTTGATGATTGCGGTGAAGGACGTGTTGCAACTGAGGGCAAAAAAACGTTACTTTTTCTTAATAGTGTTGAGTATTTTAAGTCATTTTTTTGTTTGGTAACACAATACTCCATTACAGTCAGTTCAATCATCATCAGCAAAATGATTGGGCCAGTATGCTTTTGTTTGAGAGACCAGCCCGCGGTAAACTTTGCAGCCCCCAGCTGATCTAGTCTGGAGGGGAACGGATTGCTCATCCCGAGCTCCAAATTGCTGGAGGGCTAGCAAAGAAAGCAGGGGGCAGAAAAGAGAAAAAAGAAGAAGAAAAGTGTTTGATTCTTTCCTTTCCCTGTCTTTGGTGTCTCTGGTTAATTTTTCAGCATTTCTCTGCCATCCAATTGTGTCTTCAGACCTGAGGCAGTGTGAAAAACACACACACACACACACATACAGCATCATGCTGCGAGGAGGACTGTGTGTGGGGAATGCTTCAGCTCTCGTTTTCATTCTAAAAAGCAAAAAAAAGTGTCAGACAGGCAGGTGGACACAAAACTAGGTAAATATTGATGACTTTTTGACCATTTTATTTCCCACCCGCAGACAGCTTTCTGCAGACGGAGAGCCTGTTTATGCTGTAGGAACATCGATTTCCTCCCTACTCTTTATTCATCTTTATTCTCACCAAATTTAATCTGGAATCTTAAGCACCACAGACCCTTCAAATGTAGTTTGCATATTAAGAAGTAGCTGATTATCGGGGGGTAGGAACACAGATCTTTAATTTTGTGCATTTTAGACACAGCTTCTGCCTACACCACCATGCTGGAGATAATTGTGGAAATCTACATATTGAGAGGGAAGCTGTCGTCAGTGTGTGTTTTTGAGTGGGCCTCTTGTTATCTGCTATAATTCATGTGGTAGGAAGCATATTACCACGTGAATTAGGCTATTATGCTGCAAGGTGGAGGCCAGTAGAGTTACTGGAAATAGTGATCATCACGTCATCATAATGAGGCAATTACTACAGCGTAGTCATAATGCAATATTGATAGACTGCAATCAACAGTTGCCCGAGGTTATGTTACAGATCTTATGTCAAGTACAATGTTGATTAAAATATATTGTCTTCATTTCCTGTTTCTGTAGGACGGAGTGTGGTGTGCTGCAGTCAAAGAGGCTTAGGCTGCGTCTACCCAACTACATTGTGATTTTAATGCTCAAATTCTGCCATGTTTTTTACATCTCATGTCCATGCTACTTCAGCTTTTTTGAACCAATAAAAATGAGCCTTTTGGAAATGTTGCTGACTTAGTTTTAGTTTATACTTTGGCACACAGACTTTCGCTTCCTGATTGAGTCAGGACACATTCTTCACATGACCTGTTTGCGCAAGAGAGAAGGCGACCTTAATATATCTAGTAAGCCTTGACTACCAGCGTATAATTTAACTGGTTTAATGAAATACAGGCGTTGCTGACACTTTTGTCTTTGCTTTCTTTTTACTATTACTTTTCTTTCTGTTTACACTGTCACAAGCAGACCCAGTGTACTTGAACTTTCTTTTGATTGTGTGCTTTTTGGGCGTTAAAATGGATTAAGAAGAACTGTTGATGTCTCTCTTTTCTTTGGCATTTAAATAGTCATGTTATTTCTTGCAATGCTCATACATGTTATACACCTACATAAACTGTGCAAAGACATCAGACAGATGAACAACTTTTTTGTAACATTATGTAACATTAAACCACAGATGAGAGAGATGTCAACAAAATAAAACAGCTCCCTTCATAGAGCTGATCAGAAAAAATAGCTCCCACATAATCATTAAGGAGCAGGTAAACATGAACTGGGCAATATAACATAAATCATACAACAAACAATGTCTTTTCTCCTCTCCAAGGAGATTTTTAGAGTTGTCTGTTTCGCAATGATAATGTACATTAATGTAACTGTACACATAAAAGGTTTTCATTTTAGGTAAATTCTCAATCTCTCAATAAAACATTAAAAAAACAGAAAAAAACATTACTGTAACCATGATGGTTAAGTTTAGGGAAACTTGTCATGGTTACAATAATAACCACCTAAGGTCAGGGAAAGACCACTGCAATGGTTAAAGAAACTAACGTCATCTGTGGCAAACACTCAGGTTTTGTCGACCCACACAAACCAACTAACCCCTCAGTCTGGTCTCATTTCCAGCCCACAAAATACTGACGCTTTGTCACACCCCTTGGCATCTCATACAGATACAGAATGTTGTGCCCTTTAGCATTTGGGCTGTCAACAAAGTCCAGTGTACATACATCTGCATCAACTACATGACAGGGGTTTTAAGAGATAAGGAGATGAAACTTGGGGAATACAGGCGGACACGAGTGTACGTCAGTGACTTATTTGACTCAGAGTGGTGAAGATGTGTTGTTCAAGGATATGTGGTTCAAGGTGGATTTATTGTAGTTACACTTACGGTGCGTGTCAGATCATCAGAGGCTGCTCTGCTGCATTGAAGATCAGATGGTAGCTCTATACCAGCGAACTGCTTTGTCTGAGCCACTCTCTGGAGTTGGAGGAACACAGACAGGAATCTGCATGAAAAATGCAGCTCAGCTGGCCTTGAGAAGTGCCATATACTGTAGAGGAAAATAAACCTAAAAGTTTTTGAGAGCGGGGCTTCTTTTTTTGGCTGTTGATGATAATTACTTGTCAGACAGCAGGCCCAAATATGGCATACTGTGTACTGTCGGGTCTGTAAAACTAATGTGTTTGCCTCAGGAAAGGCCCATGTCTAGTCTAACACAGAGCTCACCAACCTCTTACTACATTCCACCACCCCCTCATCCTCCACTCATCCTCCCCCTTTAGTGCTATTGGCCCTTGGTCTACTGCTGCCTGTCTGCTAATGAGGACCAGTCCGATCCAGCACCATATAAACCCACTAACACACACTTACCTCTGATCTCAGACAAGTAAATGTAGTCAGTGTGGCCAGGTCCCACCACTTTACAGCTGCTTTTTTAGCAACAGAGCGCTGTGTTATCATAACCGTTTCATGTAAATAAAAGAAAAAGAAAGCAAAAGAGGGGAGTGGGATATGAATAGGTAAGGTAGGTGTGTATGGTACTTTGGGGGCTGTTAAGTATGTAGAACACAAGTATATAGTGATCTAATAATGGGGAAATGTCCACCAGATGTGGGAAGGTGTAAATTCAAATATCCAGATTGGGTATAGTGCATTGAGGTGATGTGTGTATTTGATGGCCTAGATCCCGGCTCGGTCTGCACCTATCTGTGAAGTTTATGGCTGCCTGAAATTACAAGCAACTACTTTGAGTTTTTATTAGAATAACAGTTTTTGTTAATATGAGCCACCACTTCTGAAAAGGGCACTCTTGGATATGTTCAGATTTGTGCTTTACTATCAAGACAAACACACCTTATCAGTGACATTTTTTTTTTTAGCTTGGTCCGCAGAGAAGGACAGGTGAGGACAGAGAAGAAGTCCAAGGCTTCCCTTGTCTCGTAGCTTTTTTGATCACATATTTATGTGATCAGTGGAACAAAGCTAAAGTGGCTTTTACATGACTGTGAACTCAAGGTGTTAAACTAGTTCCAGTGGGTCAAATTACTTTTCTTTTCATTTACTGGGGTATGATTGCTAAATGGAAAGAAATGCCTTACAGAAATGAATGGGGGAGGAAAAAAAATCTGGTTTCTGTGCAGAAAAAGAAATATTGATACACTGGAAAAAAGGTTTCTCAGAAGTACCACAATCTGGCAGAAACATTGCAGTAATGCATCTCTAAGGTTCAGACCACCCCTCTGAAAGTTTGCTTAAAGTCTCCCTTGTGGTATTCCATGTAATTGCAAAGCTTACACTTTAAAACTGGTAAAACTAGTTTCATCAATAGATGATTTTACAGTACATGCAAGCCAAATTTCATTTAACTCTTTCACATAAATCTCAGCCACATCACCTTTTTCTTTTAATTATGGGATCTTAGCAGGTACCTATTTAATTGGGGTTAGATCAGGACATGTGAATACAACAATATGTATAATGTATGTGCAATGCATGGCTTAAACAATCAGTTGACTCATTAACTACTTAATCAACAAAAAATAAGTTACAACTATTTTTGTTAATCAAAAAATATTTAAAGTAATTTTTTAAACCAAAAGGCCTGATTATCTGTTTGCAGCATCTCAGACACAACATGTGGCCGCTGTTCTTTGTTGAATATGATAGTTGATGATATCTGGGTTGGAAAACAAGACATTCGAAGATGCCACTGTGTTCTATGGGAAATTATACCATGGATTTTTTTATCAATTCCTGACATGATAGCTTCAGCTCTACCTAAAGGTTTGAGACTCTGAAAACCTTAATCCTGCGTCTTGTTGGCCTACATTTCATCTTTTAAGACACTGTTTAACTTTTTACAGAGAACTGTTTTATTAGTCTGTTGCCCCATTCAGTTATTTCCACGCTTCAGGATGAGATTACCTGCTTTATTCCACCTTTACCTCTCGGTTACCAGTTTAAGAGACCTACTGTGAGCTTTGAACGAACAGAACAGGGTAACACAGTGGAATTAAGGGGAAAATGGTTCTTCAGTCTTTGTTATTGACCTCTGCTTTTGGGGTCTTTTCTCTCGCCGAAATCAATGCACCTCCATTCCCTTTCCACATTCTCACTGTTCTTAATAATATAACCTGCTTTTAAATTACAGCCACCATCTTTTTGTACTTCCCTTATATTATATCTCCTTTTTAAGTAGGCACTTAGTACTTATAAGGCTTTTTAACATTTCCCCCCGAGCAGTATGCACAGAATAGACTAATTTCATTTAGGTCTTAACAGCCCCCTCTTGCCCCCTACCACTCAGTACTCCTACCTCCTTCCTCTTTCCCACTATTTTCCCGTCTAATTTTGCTGCTAGCGTTCTTTCCTCTTTTCCTATCAATTTAGACCCTGTAGCCTTTTGTCTCGGAAATAGCTGTGCGCTCCGTTTGTTTTCATTTGTCCATTATTTATCTGGTGTTGTGCCTTAGTCCCCACTCCAGTCTTTGTCATATTTTCTCCACAAGTCATTTGTCAATAACCTTATCAATGTAAGTATGGCTCCATGTACCTGGAAGCCACAAAACACTGGGAGCAACCCGAAAAGGTTTTAACTGCCTGTTACAACCACGACGTCTCAGACGGTGCAGATTAGGCCTGATTGGGACTAGAGGGCATGTGGAAGCGTAGTTGACAGGATTAAATGGCCATTGAAGTGGCTTTAGCTCCTTTACAGAGCGAACGACAAGAAAAGAGAATAATTCACTCCCCTCCTTCAAGAGAAAGACCCCCCCTTCCCTTTTCCTCTTGTCTTCTGTAGACAAAGAAGAACACTATCTACTAATATGATCCTTTGAAGGACTTCTGATAGCTGGCAAGAGTTCGCAGAGGTGTCTCGCTAAAATATCCTGTATTTGATTCTGCACATTTAGCTGTTCATCCTGGTCACATGTATGCAGTAATTTGAAGTGCTGGTGTGCACGGTTCACCTGTGTGATGGTCAGTGATGAATATATGTTTTATGTTGAGAGGTTAAAATAAGAAATGACTTGATGCCCAATATTTTTTGGAGTTTAATTTTGCTGCAGCAATTAACTGGTTGTACACCTTTGCTTGAAAAATGAAATGCGTACTAAAAAAAACAGCCTCCAAACCCAGTTTATTGCATTATCCTATAAACTAGTAAGTATCCTCCAAAGAGCAAACACACCACAAACACTTAAGGGAAGCACACAGAATGAGAGAGTAATTGTGGAGGTTACCAGTTGTGTTGGTCTGAAATTAGAGAGGGTTTATTGAACTGAGTTGAGAAAAAATTATAAAATTTGTGGCGATATCTTCAGTTATTTTAAACCTTCCTTATACAACCCACAAAAACATTTGTTTTTAATTACCAAACCTTGCTTCTTTTTTTTTTTTTATTTCATGGGTGAGCCTGTTTAACATTTACAACTAAAATTGAGTGAAACTGCTTTATAAAATGAAACAAGTTCTGAAGGCAGTGACAAATTAATTAATACTAATTTAAGTTCAGTAAATATTGCAGTCAAGCATTTTTGTAATGACATTGTAACATAAACAATAGTACCTTGAAATACCTGTGCTTTTAATTGTGTTTGTTTAATTAGTCAATATGTGACTAATCAAGCAGGATAATCTCATAATAGTTATATTAGCAATAAAGATGCAGAATATGGCCTTTCTAAAACATGAACAACATGAACACAACTATACTGTGTCTCCAAACTGTCTTTTTTACTTGACTCAGCTCCAACCACTAGTGACAATGCTGCTCATTCACTTTCCACCCCGACTAGGTACTCAGCAGTGTGGCAGTATTAGCATATGAGTGGCTCAGTGTTTGGTTGAGTTTGTTCTCAACAAAGAGAGCCAAAGCACAGGTCAATGTCTCTCATCCACTTCAATGGACAGCTGAAGGGCAAACAGAACTCCCAAAACGAAGTGTTTCCAAACTTTCGCTCTAGTCTGGAGGAAGAGGCCTCCTTCTAGATCTTCATGTGTGACGTATACAGTGAATATATTATGAAGATGAATGCAGTAACAACCTTTAATTATGCATTGCCCTTAGCCCTGTATTGATGCTGTGTGTGCTCATGTGTAATGTATGCACTTAGGACATGCATTTGTGCATTCACGGTACCACTGTCTGAGTTTCGTGTATGATTATGAGGTGTACACAAGCTCTCGTATATGTCTGTGTGCTTATGTATGTATACATTTGTGTTGACAGGGAGAGCGGTTGGCTCCTGCCCGCAGCCTGGCAGTTGTGTACCCAAGCATGGCGTCATCACCATTATTCTGCAGGCCCCTCGCTGCGCTACATACCCCGCAGGGCGGTTCTCTACTGCCCTGGCAATGATGAGCGAAAATTGAGGAAACTTGCCTCGCTGGACGTCGACTGTGCCGTCTTGGACTGTGAGGACGGCGTAGCCCTCAGCAAAAAGGTACATAAATACACAGATACACACAGTATAAATGAAATTCGGCTTCCTGTGAACGGATCAGGCGAGGAGCTCACAATCACACGCACAGCTGTGTGATTCTGAATGATTATAATTCCATCTCCCTCCTTCAGACAGGTGCTTGGTCTTAATCACTGAAAGGAAAACTACCTAAGGGAGATGTTTAAAACAAGCGCATTTCACCCCATTATGATAGTATAAAGGCAGTGGTGCCCCCCTATCAGAGTCCTTTAAAACAAGGTGACCATGTCCCACTGGGTGAGCAGCGGGAAAGCACCAGATGCAGCAGGTTAAAAGCATTCTTCTCCCACCCACACGACCTCCCCATTGGCCCTGCTGAACTGCCCATGAAATTGTGATTGGAGAGTGGGATAAAGAAGGGGCCCGGGTAAAAAGTTAACTAACAAAGGTTTTTAAGTCATGATAATAAAGATGATTGATATGGCTGGAGGCTGTTCCTGTAGCAGACAAAGACAATAAGATGATGACCCGTGTGACTGACAGGCTAAAAACTGTGACCCTGCAATGGAGTTGGTGGATGTCAGAGCTTCTGTCTTTATTATGTGTAAAGAGGGGAAATGTGGAGAGGAATGCAGTGCTGAAGCAGCCATTCAGGCCTGAGGAGGACTCAGACAGTCAAGCTGTCAACATGTGACAGGTCCATGTCTCTATCTTATTTTAAGTGTTGGTTGAAATAAGATAGAGACCTACCTATCTTAACCATCAACCCACTCACTTCACACCAAACAGTGGACATAATTTTTTTGGCTTTTGCAGGGAACAATTTTGAATTTTGAGCATGATATAAAAAAAATGTATCATCCATTGTTTAAAGGCCAGAACCAACAAACTCAGTAATGTTAAAAATGACATAAACCACATAATCCTCAGACATGCAAACTCACAGCTAAAACACCAACAACATCATTATAAAATACAAATGTACACCCAACAAAACCTGTACTCATACTATGTTAATAGGTAAAAGGTAACTACAATCCAAAATTGTAAATCGGCTCACTTTGATGATTACAGGAGGAGATGATGGGGCTTGGTGTCGATTCCCGGTTTTAGTTCATTATAGTCAAACAATTCAATCAGTCCTCTTTCAAAGGAGAGCGGAAACAAAGAGCTCAGTCTGTACATCATCATTACAGCCCTGATGACACTGTTTTATCAGACAGTTGAAAAGAGTCTTTAACAGTATGGCTTGTTATGGGTAGGGAGATGGACTTTAGAAAATATGTCACTGGGGCATGTGTTGAACACCACAGTAAGTGAAAGGAAAAGATGCGTCTCTGCTATGACTTTACTCTTCAGCTGCATCACAAACACTTTATGTTCTGAATCTTACACAGTCAGCAGCAGTGCTTTTTTTGACAATCTCAGAAGGAGTGTTTTTTTCCTCCTGCTCCTTCCGATGTCTTTTTGTAACAGCTTTTTGGGCCACGATTTCTATTTTAACCTTAAGCTCAACAGTTCCCCGCCTAAAATTCTCTTGCCTTCTCTGTCTCAGATCTGGAAACATCAGCACTACACAATGTAAAGCATGGCGAGGGTCAGATTTTACAGTACATGTTAGCTTTAAAAGAGTCTGGCACTGTGCAAAAGAAAAAATTCCTATAACCTTAAGCATCATGTGTTTGCTAGCTCATACTGTGTGATATAAAAATTAGTCATTTACTCAACAACAAAATGCACCTCTCCTACTGGCTCCCTTTCTTCGCTTCCCACACTCTTAGCTTCTTTTTCCACTGTGGCAATTGGAAATCCATGGGGGTTGTGTGTGTGTGTGTGTGTGTGTGTGTGTGTGTGTGTGTGTGTGTGTGTGTGTGAGTGTGTGTGTGTGTGTGTGTG
>JAQNCA010000005.1:5924529-5942518 GCA_029783725.1 Acanthurus tractus | reverse complement strand
TCCATCACCCCCCCATTACAATAGACAAGCAGTGCATTCTTATGTGATCAAGACTGCTGACTTTATCGATATGCTTTGCTTCATACTTAATGTAAAAGCTGTTACTCTCTCTGTCAGCTCTGACTTCAGATCTTATGATTGAGTTATATATTAAATATGTACGCCATGTCTCAATGCCAAGGCCTATTACTGATCCCCAAACCTGTTGAAATACTAGTCTTTGGGGGATTTTCAATAGGCTAGATCCCCTTTCTTCTCCAAGCAGAAGGGAAACCCGCAGCCTCTACTCGATAGATTTTTTTTTCCTCTTTTTAATTTTCTTTCTCTTTTTTCCCTATCTGGGGAAGGTTTTGTGGTTTTCCAGAGAAATAAAGAACTTCTTATAGGGGTCGGCAGACGTGACTTTGAACTTGGATCAGCTCCTGCGTTTCCTGTGGTGCGGGTTGAAATAGACTTGGAAGAATGGCACACACAACGCTCAGCCTGTCCCACTCTGAGCTAAGAGACACACAATTTCAAAAAAGTTTTTTAAAACGTTTCCCTCGCCTTCACCGTTATTTGTCGCTTAGAGAGCACCGGAGAGCTGAGTCAGACAGAGAGAAGGGTTTTGTAACGGACCGAGAATACTTTTGGACTTTGGTTTGGTGAAAAATGTAAGTAAACTTCCTTTGACTTGTAGCCGAATGAGCAGCTGTTGTGTATGGCCTGTATTTCCCCATTAGCACGCAGATTTGATGCATGCTTGTAATGGAAAGTTGCCAGTGGACGAAGCAAATCTTTGCTTAAAAAATACCTCCATCTGTCAGCTATGTGTGTTTGTGCCTACATGGGAACCAAGAAGGAAATGTCAGGAAGAAACTGTTGTGCTTAACGGGGTAAAAAAAAAAAAAACCCCAGTATCTGTGTGTCTGCAGCCTATTGTTTTCTTGTGGACGTGTTTTTTGCTGTTTAAACCAAACATTAGACAGATCAATGCTCATGGAGAACACCATGACATCTTAACTCAATACCAACTGAATAACATCCGGCTTTCATCGCTAAAACTTTATTATGGGGAGTTCAGGGAAGGCTCGACCTTATAGGTCACTAATGGTTAACTCGGATCTAAGCGCAGTTCACCACCATAACATGTAACTTAATTGCTGTGGTGAATGTGCGAACCACCGAGGAGGCAGAACCAACAACATATGTGACCATTAAAAAGAACCAACAACAACCACTGGCGGTTGCCAGTGTGAGCAGTGAAGCACCGCTAAAGGCCCAGTTGTGGTTCTGCAACCAGTGAAAAAAACCACTGGACTCCATATGAAGCCACAAATGCTTTTTCAGCTGTGCGGAATAAAGTGGCGAGAGTTTTCGAGATGAATATGAAATGTATCTCAGCTACATAGATAATATTATATATCAGCATTTATGATGTGATATGTTCAGCAAGAACAATTAATCATAATTTGAGCTAATGGTTTGCTCTTAATTATTTATTTTGTTTTGAATGAAAGGTGTTACTGCAGCACACCAGAAATATTTTACATTGATACATTATTACCCGGTTAGCATTTTTCCCCCAAAAAGACTTAATGCTCCCTCAGTATTTTGGTTGACTTTCGAGCTTAATAAAAAAATGTAATATGTAAGCAATGCGTGAGGCTTTACAGAACCAAAGATGGCTGGCAATATTTTCTCTGTGTAGTACCAGCATGCGTACCAAACATTTAGCGCTGCCAGTGTCATTTTAGTTATTATGGTGGTTAATTTATAGCCATATATATCGAATAGCACGGATTTTGCTATAGCAGCTAGTCTCTTTTGTCTTTTCAAATGTAAAATATCCAGAAGTATTTAACATTTAGATTAAGTAAATAAACATTTCTCTCATTCAGCACTCGGGTTAACTTTTCCACCTGGATCTAGATATTTGTTTCTATTTCCTATCTTATTTTTTTTCTCTCCGAATAATACATTTTTTATCTTTTACACATACTAAAACTCGGCACCTACGGAACATAAACAACGAAAACATGTTCTCTCCTCTCTCTTGTCGTGATCCTCTCGCTTGTATACCTCCCCAAATCTTCTCCTAAAAGTAGGCGGTAATTATTAGTGGAAAATGGCGTTGCACTATTAAGTCGCCAAAGCGCTACCTGCTATTGGAGGGGCACCTGGGATTGATGAGGCGCAGTGGCCAATGAGACTGCGAGGAATGAATGAACGGGTTCCAGTTAAAGGGGGCGGAAGAGGAGGTAGAGCCAGTCCACGGAGAAACAGGGACCCTCCGCGATAAACACAGGCGAGCCAGAGAAATAAATACATACCCACTCGGAACAGCGTTTTTTGAGATGCTCCGACTACTCTCACCCTGTGTATTCAGAGGACACCTAGTAAGATAATTATTTGATTCCTCGAGTGCATTTTTTAACGCAGTCAAGAGAAGAGGACGCAAGGAAACTCTTCACAACGTCACATTTGGATTTTTGAGGCTCCAACTTAACTGAGCAAATTTAGTGTTCGATAAAACCGAGCTGATTTATTTTTTTTTCCTCATGAGCGGAGAAGCGTTTTGAATCACGCCTGATATGGTGTTTCCAAGACTGGAAGTTGAATCGTTGCGCGCCAGCATCAGCATTTGATTTCGTTCTTAAACTTATTCTCTGTAACCCTGAGCCCTGTGCTGATTTCAACAACAACTTAATTTTTTTTTCTTCGCTCACTGAAGTAATGTTACTGGATGCTGGTCACCAGTTCCCCGGACTGGGAGTGGGGTCATTTGCCAGGCATCACTCAGCGAGCGAGATGCAGGAGAGAGACTTGAGTTTGGCACAAAATAGCTTTGTAGACTCCGCACACATGGGCGCGTTTAAGCTGAACCATGATCTCTCTCCGGGACAGAGCTCTGCCTTCACCACCCAGGCGCCGGGCTACCCCGCTGCGGCACTTGGGGCTCACGCTGCCCATGTCACGTCGTATGCAAGCTCTCCTTTCAACTCCACAAGGGACTTTCTCTTTCGTAGTCGTGGCTTCGGAGAATCCTCTCCGGCGAGCGGCCAACATACTATTTTTGGCCCCACGGCGGGATCCCTTCATCACTCCCACACAGACACGCAAGGCCACATTCTGTTCCCCGGGATCCACGACCAGCACGGGTCCCACGGATCCCCGAATGTCCTGAACGGGCAAATGAGGCTCGGACTACCCGGAGAAGTTTTCGGACGCTCCGACCAGTATCACCAGGTTTCCAGCCCGAGGACCGACCCATACTCGGCGGCGCAGCTCCACAACCAGTATGGCTCAATGAATATGAACATGGGGATGAACATGGCAGCCCACCACCACCCCGGTGCCTTTTTCCGCTACATGAGGCAGCAGTGCATCAAGCAGGAGCTCATCTGCAAGTGGATCGACCCCGAGCAGCTCAGCAACCCGAAAAAGTGTTGCAACAAAACTTTTAGCACCATGCACGAGTTGGTCACGCATGTGTCGGTGGAGCATGTCGGTGGACCGGAGCAGACCAACCACGTCTGTTTCTGGGAGGATTGCAGCCGGGAGAGCAAACCGTTCAAGGCGAAATATAAACTGGTGAACCACATTCGGGTGCACACCGGAGAGAAGCCTTTTCCATGCCCCTTCCCCGGCTGTGGAAAGGTCTTCGCACGGTCGGAAAACTTGAAGATACACAAGAGAACACATACAGGTAATTATTCCAACACCGTGAACTTTTTTACTTAAATTTTTTTTAATTTTAATACTAAAAGTGATGCTACTGTTACTTAGCGTGCGTGTACATTTTTTTCCCCCCACTGTTGTAAATTTGAGCCTTGCCAAACACAAATTAGGATCTAATTATCAGTAGCTATTTTGGGCTGCTAAAGTAGATAGAATCTGTAGAAACCGTCAAAGTAGATTTAGGACCACATCCAGGAGATAGAGGGCATTAGTTTAACAGAATCATGTCTTTATTATGCGCGAAACAATTGTTTCTAACGTTTAACATTTTCCACTTGTGTAAGGGAAGATTCAGCCGGGCCTGTCGGCGTTTTATTATTTGGGGGGTAAACTTTAAAAATAGGTCAAAGGGGACAGCTGAATGCGCGTTGCGTGCATCCAAAGCAGGCTGATAAATTATATCAATTGGTTTAATGTAGCTTGTCTTCGATTCAGCACTTTTGTATCTCATACGATTCCCATTTTTTCCCCCCAAGTCTGTTTATTTTCTGAAGCCTGCGTCGGCCTTAGATAAATTATTTACGCTAAATTCGTAATCGATTTGTAAGTCCTGTTTGTTTAGGAGTTGTGTGTGTTGTGGTTGAGCTTTTTAGCCGAGCTCAGCACCAGCAGCTCTGTTTATGCACAAGGAATGCCTTTTGTTTTCTCATGCGTCCCTTTGATAGGAGCTAAGGTGCTAGACAGGGCCATCAGCAGCCTTTCACATTTAGACTTATTTTCTTGGGAAATACATTGTGGTGCCGCGCCATGAAATTGGTCAGGTGCTAATTAGATTTTTATTGTCTCCCAGCAAATGGTTCGCCTTCTGCAGGCCTACGAGGACTGCCTCGTCCCCTCTCTCCCACCCCCTCCAAATCACTATGCGCATTATTTCGTCTAAATAAGATGTAAGCGACTCCCCCATCTCATTTTAAAATAAGCTCCAAACTCAGCTGGGCTTATGGTATGAGTTGTAAGTGTGATTGCTGCGATTTAAAGGAAACACAGCCACAGTGATATACACTCAACTTTTTATTTTTTATTTATTTTTTTTACATTTGAATTTTACGCATCTATTGAGCTGCACTGGTTCTTGTTACACACTGAGCCCGAGGCATTTCTGAGAATTTTGTTTTTTTTTCTTCTTCTTTTTCCTTCAGGGGAGAAGCCGTTCCAGTGTGAGTTTGAGGGCTGCGACAGAAGGTTTGCAAACAGCAGCGACCGAAAGAAACACATGCATGTTCACACGTCGGACAAGCCTTATCTCTGCAAAATGTGTGACAAGTCCTACACACATCCCAGCTCTCTACGAAAACACATGAAGGTAAATACGTCGTGTCAGGAAATGTGCGGTGCGTGTCTGTGCGAGTGTGTGTGAGTGTGTGTCAGGCCTCTGTAGTGCACATATATGATAACAGAAAGGTTTGTGTTGTGGAGTGTGTTTCGCTCACTCCCACCTACATTTTTGTCCTCACACCTATTCAACACTTTGTAAATACTTACTCGTCTTTGCATTTTTTTTTTCCAGGTCCACGAATCCACCTCATCAGCATCAGACTCATCACCAGCAGCTAGCTCTGGTTATGAATCCTCCACACCTCCAGGCCTGGTGTCTCCCACCACCGAGACCCAAAGCAACACCACCCTGTCCCCAGCCTCAGCTGTGCACAACACCACCAGCCACAGTGGCCTATCCTCCAATTTCAGTGAATGGTATGTTTAGGACTAAGCTGAAATGAAGCAACACACACTCATTTCACAGCACAGGACCATCCAGCAGGAGATTGGGACACGTGCACACAAGAGGCACACAAAAAAAATTTGTTTATTTTTTATTTTATTATTTTTGATTGACCAGGGAAGATGCCGATTACCAACAGAGGAAAATATGTATAATAGTTGAGGTGTATTTCATATTGTAAATAATTACTAAAAGCCCACTTTCCCACTGGTTGTGATAGTTTGTCAGTCTTTGGTGTATAGATGTTCCTTCAATGGTAGCTATTTCTCTAACTGGACTTTTAGTGCACATATTACAATGAAATTGTACTATAATGTTGAATATTGTGATCCTAAGGCAAATTGATTGTACTATACTAAACATCTATAAACTGGAAAGAGTGCCAAAGTTAACATTTAACTCAAACAGACCACAATATTATGCTTGTGAATGTATATTTTAGTTTGCTGGGCTTAACTTGTGATGTTTTGTGCTTTGCAAGTTTGAATTGTGAAATACTATCTGGAAGATTGTGAGGAAAATAAACGTTGTGCCGTTCGATTTTATGTAACTACACCCTTACTTTTGTAAATATCAACTGCCATATTTATCCATTTGTAATTAAATTATGGTATTTACTTGCTACAGATGAAACAGTATTTATAAAGAATGTTTCTTTACTATAAATATGTACAATTACGAGCTAAACATGGGCAGTTGTTTCGTTATGTGCTTTTGTTCAAAGTTTTAAGAGGTGTTTTCTTCCTTATTGTGATAAGAATTTTACTGCATACAAATATAATAAAAGGTGTTGCAAGTGCTAAATATTTTCTTTGCTTTTTCCTGCTTTATACTTTTTTCGGCTGCAGGTGCAAATAAGTGTGATACGTCTTGTTTGGGAGGCATTTTGTCTGCTTTGGATATAACCTCAGTTCATTGTGTCTCAGCCTTTATAATTGAATTATCAACTCTTGATTAATTCTTCATGTTCTCAGTTCTTGTCCTTAGGCTCAAGGACATTAGGGTGTTTTACTTCAGCTTTGCAGAGCATGCTTACATTAGACATAGGCCTTATATACAATGTGGCTTTTTTTGGTGTTAAAATAAATAGGCGGTTAGTGGGAACTGAAGTGAAATGTGTACATGGTCAGGATTTTTTTTTATTTATTTTTTTTAAATTGCATCAGAGTTTGACAAATTTGAATTTTAATGAGAGGAAAACCAAAGCAAACTGAGCATTTGCATTTGCACACTCAGCACACTCACTGCATGTGTGTGTCCGCCCGTCTGCTCTTTCTAGAAATGCACTAAAGCTTTTCTCCTTCATATACCATATTTTGTCACTTTATTTTTTTTTTCCCAGGTCAGAGTTTTATTTGAAAACACAACCCCTAAATGACACCTCCCATCCCATCCCATCCCCCCACGCTGGACACTTCACTGCACAGGAGTTGGTGAACTTGAACTTGACTCGGCTTATAGTCTCAGAGCTTCTTCGTGCTCTGGCGGAAACCTGTTCTGGGAGATGGCCACATGTCTCTGTAGTCCTGTTATTAATTTAGGATGGTTTTAAGAACGCTTCAGGCGTGTTTGTTTTAATTTGACGTTTTGTGGTGCTGTGAGTGAAGATAATGACAGATTGCAGTCAGTGAACACATCTGAGGCTCTTTGAAGAATAAATATCACAGTCCGAGTTGGCATAAATTAAAGCTATGGATGAATTAAATAGGCTGAAGGAAAAAGTGTTTGTCAGTTGGGCTGTTTGTTGTTTGGCCTCTGCACACTGCGCATGTCTTTTATGTGAATAAGTTGCAGTCGTTATTATTATGTGTGTCGTGCCTCGCATTTGTCCAGGTGTATAGAAAACACGTCTTGGGACTTGTTAGTGATGGTGAATATCCGCTGCAGGCCGACTCTGCGTTGTAGCAGCAAGTGGCACTCTGTCTGTCTTGTGGAGCTGTTAGACTGCAGGCAACGTCGTCTCCTGTTATACAAGCTGCTCACATTACTTGGCTCACAGGATGATGTGGTAAATAAAAAGGTTGGTAGGATCTCCAGGGAGGCGATGCTGTTTACAACCAGACAAATATATCTTACTAAAACCAATTAGAACCTACTAAAAATGCCTTTTCTACTTATACGTTTCGGTTTTCTTGGGGTCGTTTCCTGTGATTTACGTCATATATTTGTAATGTCAACCAAACAAAAGAGAGAAAAGCCTCATTTTGGCAAAAGGAAAAAAGTGCTGTTGATGTTCGTGTTCTTTCCCAGAAGTCGATGGGTGGAATATTGGTTTATGCAGCTTATTTGGCACTTGAAATTACCTCCTAATGGCCCATTCTGGGGTCGGCCCGGTGACCTCTCCGGCGGAGGAAGGTATGACCTGTGGGGAGTGGGAAAGGTCAGCTCCACACAGTGCGTCGATGCCGGTTCCTGTTCGGCTCCAGCTGCGCTGATATTGATCCGCGGAGAAGGAAGCGCCTTTTTTCTTCTTCTCAAAGCTCTTTGTAAATTGTTGGCTGTACTGTAAGGATACTAAACTTGTAAGAGCACACCCACCCAACCTTCCTCACTGAGTCTGTAGCTTCTGGGGGATTTTTATTTAGGAGTCAAACCTGAACTCAGGCCAAAGTTCAGGAGGGTCGAGCTCGTGTTATAAGCTTGTAATTTGTAGAGAGGAGAACTTGCGTAAAATCTGCATATTCACATTTTTATTTGCGGAAAAATAACTGATTGCCCATTTAGGGTGATGTTACATTTGTAAAGAACAACGAATATTAAATAATTGAAGCTGACATAAGTTAAAGCCCATTTTTTGCACATTACACCTCTCAAAAGCCAAACCTGGTCTCTTCTTGTCTAATGTATCACATCCTTTATGGCCGTTTGATTCAATAAGTGAAAATCAACAGGGAAACAGCAGGATTTTACCTGGCTGCAACTTCTAGACGACTGTACTGTCTATCACAAGAAAAAAAACAAAACAATTTCTTTGGCAATTCATAGCAAGACATCCATGAGGGCATAGTGTGTATTCGCTGAACACAACATGAGTTAACAGTAGAGAGAGAGAGACAGATATTTATTCACGTAATAACTTAATTAATTAGTTATTGCACATAATTTTATTTACAATGTCCATGAGCATCCCCGCTAGTGTGTGTGTGTGTGTGTGTGTATGTGTGTGTTTGTGCTCGTGTATTTGAGAGAAAAAGAGTATGAGAGAGAGACGGGGGTGGTGGTGGTGGTGGTGGGGGGGTTGAGGGGTGTCATAGGCCGTATTTGTGGACATCAACACCAGTTGACAGGGGCCAGCATGCTGATATTTGAAACGACATTGTTTAAATTAAGCTCAACCATACTAGCTAATCTAGTTTCTGTGTTAATTGGGGTTTGGTGGAGATTTGAGTAAGAGGGCGAAGCAAGGAGCAGCTCTGACACTTGGGCCTCCGGGGACTGATATCAAGTCAATGCGTTCAGGGGGGACGCAGCGCAAGCGTGCGCGCGTGTGTTCGCGTGCCCGTCCGAGGCTGCACTTGTTGGTGTGTAAACCACCATTGCTTATCAACATATCAGACCTGTCAATCATTCATCTCAGGTCAATGTATTTGTTGTATTGACATGATATGTAATGGCTTCAGTGGTCAGTGGGATGTTGGTTGTGTTTAGGTGTTTTGATAATAACGGGCTAATACACACATGCACACACCCCCACACACACATACTCACTCTCTCTCTCTCTCTCTCTCTCTCTCTCTCTCTCTCTCTATCTCCCTCTCTCTTCACTCACCCCCCACATAAACACATTGCTCTTTACTTACTGCTTTTTCCCTGTAACGTAAAAATATCTGCATAGATGTGCCATTGTAATAAATTGTGTGTTCTTGCATAAATATTCCTAATTTCAACGTTTTAAGGTTGGAAAAATAAAACTAGAGCACCAGCAGGCCCAAATTACCCAAATTACCTCCGCAGCATACATTAATGCTCCTACTCATTCATAATTTATCATATTTACCAGCGTAATTGCTTTTTCATGTGTTTGTTGGAGAGAAACAAACAAAAACATTTTGTTCGTGTAATGACTTTTTCTAATGAAGCCTGGAGAGAAAGCTACACCTAGTTTTAATATTTGTCCTCACCAGACAGCCAAATTAAGTTAAATTGACTTGCTTTTAGATATGAAGCACCAGAACGCACATCATGAATAGGCTTCTTATGGGCTTTTAAATGACAGACCGCTTTAATACTGACTACATTGTAAAATAAAAATGATACACATGAAAAATGCAATAACTATTTACGTTGCAAATTTAATAAACAAATTAATATAAATGAATGAATAAATAGAAGCCCTAAAATATACAGCCGTTTTGTGATTATTATATCCATGGCTTCCATTAAATGAACAAAGGTATAAGTTTGTAAAGGCCAAATAAATTCTTTGCAGGTGGAAAACAAAACAAAACAAAAAAACAGCAAAGTAAAATAAATATTGCTCGGGGAGTTTCACATTTTTATTTAGAATATTCGTGGTTTTTATTTAAAATGATCAAATTAAATGTAAAAATGGGTTGGATGGCAAAAGTTACTAGTTTTAAAACATTTTTTAAAATCGTGTTGCTGTTTCCTACTCTTTTTTAAAATGAATATCTGCGTCGTTATAAAATCTGTCAATACTTAAATTTCAATTTTGAAATTTGAAAAAAAAAAAATGCTCTGCTTTCACACCTAAATTTGCATCTCTTTAACCAAATTCGTTTCTTTATGAGTACAGGCTGCTTCTCAAATGGGCCTCCTCAACAGAAATAACAGAGACACTACGAAGAGTTTGTCGGCAACAATGTTTTGAAAGAAAACTTTTCAAACAAACGCCATATCCTCTAATTGAATTTGAACTGCTCCAATGAAATGAACGTGTCCGTTCGCCGCACTGTGTTATTTATAGCCACACTCAAGTGTCACCTCTGACAGCGGGCCTGGCCCCCCCTCCCCTTATATATTTTAAGTGGTTGTTACTTAATACAAAATATTTCTTAAAACTACTTCACAATAATTAAAAAAATAATAAATAAACAAAACGTCACAGGCATGATATTGCTCTCCCCCACACAAACATTATGGAAAATGTAGGTTTTGATGGCCTGATGCAAATTAAAGTTGCTGACAGAATTATTTAATGTAGAGATTGAGTCACGTGCTTATTTTGATATTCATTCATGCATAGTCTGAATGTGTTTGACAGGGCCTTTCCTCTGCAACTCAACAGTTAATAGAGGCCATTTCCACACCAGTGTTAATACTAATAATTAAAATATCATCATATTAATTCTAATGTAATAATTGCGGTGTTTTCTTTCTAATTAACATTGTTTGCTTCTGTCCCTCAAGAAAGGAAACCCTTTTTTTTCTTTTTTCTTTCTTTGAATGAATCTCTCCCCGTCCGTCCGTCCGTCCGTCCGTCTGTCTGTCTATGACATGGCTTGTGTTGTGTTTGTACTGAAGTCGATGTACAGTCTGCCTTCCTGTGCAACGCAGCCCCCACGGCCTTTCATCTGAGTTCAGCGGCCGCCTTTTCTCACACAGATGAATGTGTTTCTGTGAAAGAGCCGGAATGGCTGTCACTTCTCCTGGCACGGCGGAGAAACAAACAAAACCCCCTGCTCCTTTAAGGAAGCTGGCGCAGGCACCTCCCATCGGACACAAACACTACAGAGTTAGAAGCACAAATAGCCTCAAAAGCTAAACGCTCTCCCTTTCATGCAGAAAGCTTGGCAAGACTGGTCCTCTCATGCACACAGAGAAACACAAAGTGGAGAGGTGCAGAGTAAATGACATACTCGGGCTTGACTGAGGTGTGCTTATTGTTGTGGTCTCCCTCCAAAAAAGTGTTAGAATTCAGCTAATCCCTCACAAACTCAGCATCCTCCCATGCTGTTGCTTTTTGCAGCGAGCTTCTCAATATGCCTCCTCTACAGCAGCTTGCCAATTCTATTTATTTGTCACAATGCATGTGCTGTTAATATGAGCCGTTTTTCAGGTACTCTTTTTCTGCTGCAGCCAAGGCTCTTTAAGACAGGAGCAGGTGTAGCATCAAAGACCAATTATCTGCAAGCAGAGCACAGTGGCTAACATCGCTTATTTGATGTATTCACAGTTTAGGTTTGGTCCATGCACGCTCTTTCTGCAGCATGTTACAAGCTGATGTGAGAGTTCAAATGCTGAATGTTTTTGAAAAAGGGAACATCAACACAGACACCAACACACACACACACACACACACACATACATACATACGAGTGTAGGCTTCCTCTCCCATTGAAAACCACACTCAGCCAAGGAAATTTTCAATTTCCCAACACCTGTAAGCATGCTGTTTTACCTCACCTCCTTTGATCTTCAAACAGACCAGAGCTCTGCCCTGAGGGACACTGTGCACAAAGGTGACTGGGCGGTGTGTGTTTTCTGTTTTATAGGAATGCTGGCAAGTAATGGAACATACCTCGTGGCCATTTTGCATTTCATATTTTTTTTTTTTGAGCTCACCCTGGAAAGGTGTGTCTTATGTTGGTCATCATTAAGACCACCTAGAATGAAGCTGAACACAAGAGCAATGTCAGAGGCTGGCTCAGAGTCAAGTTCAAAAGCGAGAGAACAGAACAGACGCAAACAAAGACAACCTGACATGAAAATCATTGAAAACTAAATGACAAAACGCTTCTTGGCTCCAAATCTAAAATTTGAGTTTTATGGGTAAATGACAAATTAAAATAGAACAAACAAACAAACACACAAAAAAAAATAACTAACAAGGTCAGAAAAATATAATTGACACTATAGAGAATCATGCCTACTTTTTTTCTTTAGTTTAGTAAAATATTGTATGAAAGTAAGATATGTAGGACTACTATAGGAGTTTTGGCAGCATACTGGCTTCTTCTGTTTTTGAGTGAAAATATGATCATAGTGGACCGACCACCTTCAGCATCTGTGAGATGTTAGTCAATATCTTTATTTAAAAAGACATCATCAATAACCCATTTAAAAAAAAAAAGTGAATTTGTGATTTTCATCATGCAGGTTGCACACAGTGAACCACATTTGATTTGGTTTCTCTGACAGTGACAACAAACACAAAGGTCACCGTGAAAAAATGTACAAAGATGTGACAAAGTAATCTGTAAGTCAATGCAAATCAGCTCTCCATGATGATCCCTCCGTCTGAACATTCATGGTGACACATGAGAAAAGTTTCAGAGGGACTGTTTTTTTTTTTTTTTCTTCCTTTTTTTTGATTTTGGAAAACAATTCATGGCAGTGAAGCTAGGTGTGTGAGCACGGTGTTCATGCCCCCCTCCGCTGTCACTCACATTCAATTCAGGAGTGATCAGAAAACAAAAGTCACTGCTCATATTCAAATAGATTTATCTGACATGACACAGGAATGAGTTGAATATGCCCCCCCACCACTCCCCCTGCACACACACACACACACACACACACACACATTCACTAGCCTCCCAACCATCTGTCACCTGCTCTGCTTTCTCTCCTTTTCAGATATTTTTTATTGATTTTTTTTCCCTAAAATCTTACAAGACAACCCTTGACATGAGCTCAATCTACAGGAAAAAAAAAACAGCACAGAGAGTTTTCAGTAAAATTTCCCTTCACTTTGAGATGATTTAATTTGTGATGTGTTGTGACACGACTGTGTTGAGTGTTTAATGTCTTAAAACGCATCGGTGGTAAAAGGCTGTCTGACTTCCACAGGTTTATCTAATGAGACAGAAATGAAAGAGGACAGGGATCAAACCAGTCGCAGTCCCCGTGATACAGACTCTTATTCAGTAAGTCATTATCACTCTGATCTTAACAGCGTTTTCGCTGTCTGTTTCTCTCCAGAGGGTTCCATCCACTGGGGGAGACAAACAAATAAAACACTGGCGTAGGTTTTGTCACATGCAAATCAGCAGCGCTAAACTTTTTTCCTTTACAGCGTTTCCATCTAAAACCAGCATTTGGCCACATGAATGACAGAGTCCATTGATTTTTTTCTTTTTTTTTTTTGTATTCTTCAGGATTTTCAGTACTAGCCCTTCCCTCACCGCTCCGATTGCACCCCATAGACATACAGTCAGCTCCCTCAAAAGAAGCTCTGCTCGCCAGCCTCCACTTCTTGAGTTTAGTGGGCTGGAAGGAGCTAATTTGATTGACTTTCACCTCCGTTTTCTTTTCTCTCTCCCTCATACCTCCCAGTCCCCTGACAGTCAGAGGCCTTTCTGGTCAGTGGGTGTATTGACCGGCAGTCAGTTAGCACTTGACATGTCAATGTCAAATTCAGTCTGGTCCTGATTCTTGGTGTTTTTGTTTATTTCTCATTGATGGGATTGATTTATTTGCCAGCAATCTTAACAGATTATGGCAGTGTTATTCACTGTATCATGTCGCTAGTAGAATGGTGGAAGTATTCACCGAAACTATTATATTTTAATTTTAGATAGGTCTGTCACCATATCACATTTTCGCAGCAGATTATTGTGGCTAAAAGAGTTCAGTATAACAGAGTTAGTAAAAAATCTGTTAAAACATCGTCTAAAAATATGTTGTATCTAGTTGTGTCTTTTTTTGACAGGTGGATTAAACTCAAATACAAATGAAAGAGGGACTGTAATCATAATTGTGCAATATAAAGAGAATAATAACAGTTTTATGGTGTATTGCTCGGGGCGACCAGTGTTAAGGTGCATTTACTGCCACCCACTATGACAAAGTAAGAATAGAAAGACACATAAAGGATTCACAAGGTGCTGGATTATTTATGCAATGTTATTATATGTAATGTTTTTCATTATTGTGGCTGTTGTCAATACAAGTATATTGCAATAACCCTAAATTATAATTTTGTAGTTATTTTTCCAGTACTTCTTTCTTCAGAATAAAGTTTAGCAGGTTAAATAACAAATGAAATTCCTCATGAGTGCAGTTTGTTGAATCTCACTACCCTGATTTTATATTCTTATGCAAATCTGTTACCTTTTCTTCAAGATCCAATTTAATCTCAGCCATTTGGCCCTGAAATGTAAAACCAAACAAAGTCAGCTGACCTCCCCTTTGCTCCCGAAAAAACAAAAGGTTCTCCTGATAAAAGCTGTTAGATTCTTAAATTTAATTTATGTCGATCTTTCGAAATACAAGGGTATTATTTGCAAATGAATCATTTTCTTTTGCCTTGGAGTTATTAAGGTTAAAAATGCACCTTCAGTAATAAAAAAAAGTTCTTTTTGTGAAAGTTTGACAAGCTAGTTTTTGTTTCTGTTTTCTGGAAAAAGGCCAGTTACTTCAGCTGAGGCCAAAAAATGAGTGACATCGTTGGATAGTAGTGTGTTACGTCTGTCTACAAGTGTGAGCAGGCGATCAGTGAAAGAGTGTCACATATTTTTCAGTGTGCTGTTACACTTCTCACTGTCAGGTTTGCGTCTATATATTTTTGAAGGATCCATATTTGTCTTGTAGTACATGAATATAAACATGACTCCAAAAACCGCCTCACGTGCGGCTCTTTTTTCACTGACTGACATCCCCTCTGTGATTTTTTTTCTACGCTCACCTGCAAAGGAGGCGTTGATGGGTGTGTGGCGCCCCGTTTCAGGAGTGTTGGCTAAGTTTGCTTCCCACCTAGAGTCTCCCGAAGCTCGGGGGGAACCGAGGCTCTGCCTGCCCCCTCTGGAACCACCCTCCTGTCCCTCCCTCCTGGTCCAGCAGTGCCACGCGGGAGCCCCTGTCCCACCAACACTTGAGAAATAAATCAGACACACTGTTGACAGGCACTTACATTGAAGCAGGAGAATGGGGAATTACATGAAAAGAGTGGTAGGCATGACATATTTTCACGGCTGGTAAAAAAAAAAAAAAAAAAAAAAAAGATTTGGAGGAGGGGATCTTCTTTTTTTTTTTTAAGCGAAAAACAGTTTGCAGTTTAAACACAGTCAGACTGAATGAGAAATTCCCTCATGTGTTAAATATTTTGGAAAGTGTCATTGCTGGCTGCTGATAAAAGACAATCCCGTGCTGCATCAGGGAGCAGCGCAGGTGACACATTAAGAAACCATCCCGATTTTTTTTTTTTTTTTTTTTGTCAGATGCACATAAAGCTTCACTGAGAATAACAGCCCCTCTCTCCCCCCTCCTGCTCCTCCTCCTCCTCCTCCTCCTCCCCCCTTTAACGCTGCACATGCACGACCTCTTTCTCTGCCGTAGATATGCCATATTTAATGGAAAGGCTTTAGACGGTGGTGGTGTGAAGCTAAGGGTGGAATTACTAAAGCTTTAACACTGATACCTTTGGGACTCAGGCCCTAATCAGGTGGCTGAGGTGGCAGAGCCCGGGGCAGGAGTAGAATTATGACGATTATGGCATGTTGGCACATGTCTGAGGGTGGAGTGGACAGACAGACAGATGAGTTCATCAGTAGCAGGATTAGCTAGCTCCCATGCTGATCAGTAACTACCTCCCGGTCCTCCCAATGTCCTCATGCACAGTGGCCTCTCATTAACAGTGAGGGGAAGAGTAATGGTCTATGTACTGAAAGGTTTTCTTGCAGAATAATTCTGAAGGCACAGAGGAGTCTTTAGTGAATGATGGATGATTGGGGTTTTTGAAGTTTTTGATGGGGTTTTTTTTGAGCTGAACACTCGTCCTTTTGTGCAGAAATGAACCAAAAACTATCCAGCAAACAGATGAAAATGTATTACCGTACTGTAAGGTCACACTTGAGGAGCATGCCCTGCATGAATGCGCCTTTTCCACAATTTGATTTTGACTTTGTAACATGACTTTGTTATTAAAAAAAGCATAATGCTAACAGATAACCTCTGAGAAGGTGGCTCTTCAACACTGAGCATTTCACTTGTCTTTCAACATGTGTGTGAAAACATTTCATGCTTTCTGACCGTGTGTGACCCTGTATTGTCAGAGAAAAATGCACTGTAAGCTGGTAGGCATGTCAGGCCACAGTATGGGGTCCTTACTTGTGCTATAATCCCAGCCATGGCCTTTTAACCCTCTACGGCTCACCGTTCTCTCCACTGCTCTCTCCTCTCTCTGCACCTGACAGTGGAACACGGAAAAACAAATGGAGACCTTGAAAACCATAAGGCAGTGCTTGTTTGTCCTCTAAGTTGTGCCTTTTTTACCCAGATAGCTCTGCGACCTGTGTTTGTTTGTAAATGCACTTGTGTTTTTCTTAGAAATGCAATATATTTGGCAGAATTGGCCCCTCTGAATTCACATGCAGCCTAGGGATGATATTGATTTGCTGTTTTGCAGAGTCGGTCTCATCTCTGATACAAGGGTTGCAGTTTTTATTCAGGTGGATGTTTTCCCACCTGTCAGAAAGTCTGCTCAAGACGAGATCCTGCTTGACATTAAAGCAAGTCTTTAGATACACACTTGTCTTTTACAGCCTGCTTTGAAAGATACCCCAGAGTTTATTTGCACAATTTCTCCCCCCCAAAAAAAGAAGAAAAAATGCAGTCGATGTTTGAGCTTTGCAAAGGTTGCCTTTACTGTCAGTTCTGTTTTATCACTTTTGATGTAAAGGTTAAATAAAATAAATCTCATTATGACACGACTTAACCACCTGTCCATCGTTTTACATTATACAGCGGTACATTAATTCATTTTACGATTAAGATTGGCCATTACACTTTATTTTACCCCCTACATTACAATTACAGCTGCTCTGTGAACTTGATTTCACTTTTCTCTCTTACCTCCCACCATCCCCCCTACTTTCACTAATAAAGCCATGTTCCCTGCTGATGGAAAATTGTCGGTTTACCTCGAGCTGCAGGGGGACTGGCAATCAGTCCTTAGAAAAGCAGTGCCAGGTTAACCTGCTGTGATAGTGGACTCTTGGGACAGTGCCCCACCTCTGCTTGACATGCAGGGGCTCTGTGCACAAATAAGAGGCATGCCTGACGCACAATAGAGTTGTTGCCAGCCTCTTCAGTTTTACGTTATAAACAACAACCCTCTGGTCAGACCTGTGCATGCTTAAAAGCGTTTCATTACTTTTCATATCCTGCCTGAATTTCTGGTCTTGATTGTGACAAGGACGATGTAGGTCATTCTCTCCCTAATACTTCCTTTTCTTGTGTGACTGCTTGATTGTTTTGATGGCCTCGCTTAGTCATGTAGTACCAGTTAAGACAACAATAACGCCATACATTAGAAACACAAAGGAAGGCTTTTGAGAATCAATCATGCCAATCTCCTAGAGGAACTGTTAATGGGACACTTACAGTATGGTGGCTTGGAAGTCTAGGATGGAGCTGTGCGATGGCAAGTCACATCTCTGTGCTGATCTATAGGACCAGGCTGAAAATGAGGAATTCTCATGAGCTGAACAAAAGATGATATTCCAGGTGTGTTTCCCTCCAACATGTTTTCAATGCAGATGCTTTCTGAATCACTAGCTAAGCAAAAGCTGAGAGAGAGAGAGAGAGAGAGAGAGAGAGAGAGAGCACTGGAATTGGACAATTTGTCGGATGTTGGATTTAGATTCA
>JAQNCA010000005.1:5906072-5917126 GCA_029783725.1 Acanthurus tractus | reverse complement strand
TTCTGCCAGTAATTTGGTAAAGAAGTTTTGTAAGAAACATTCTTTAACATTCTTATTCAAACGCTGTGGGTGTTTTTTTTATCATTATTATTACTAGTAAATCATTATTAGCATCATTAGTCATTATTAGGAAACACTGATAATTAACAAATTCGTTGATTTTAAACTATCAGTAAAATGTTTTTTCTGACAGCCTATTTTGATTTACTGTACTCAAATATTTGATCTCGCAATGCATTGTTATGGTGGTAGACATACAAAATTCTGAAACAAATACAGCAAAGTAAACATGCTGCTCATGAAAGAAAAACATTATAAAGCCAAAGTGAATAAATTAGCAGCAAAAAAGCTGCAAATATAGAAGTGATGCAAATTAAAAAGCACCCAGATCCTGAAAAAGCAAAACAAGACAGAAAAGTTGCTATTCAGGCAAAAAAAAAAAACCCCAGGCATTGCTAGCATGCTAATGCTAGCTGCATGAATCTGTTGCTCTTTTGTGTATTGTTGATGACTGAGGACAAACGTTTGTTTGTATAAAGAATCTACCATTTTATTTAAAATTTTTCTTCTTTTCTTCTCACTTTAATAACAAGCACTGTGGTCTTTAACTGGGGGTTTGAAATTTTTTGTTGCACGGCAAAAGCAATCCCGCTCTTCTGCTGCATTTCTACCACAAAACAGGCTATTATACTCTGTGTAATAAAATTATTTATTTCCGATGAAATGAAGAAAATACTAATTAGCCATTTAAATTTTAAATATCAGCCATTTTTTCTACACTTAGTGCTCCCCTTAGAGGTCCTGAGAAGTTAAGATGAGTTGACTAAAGATGCTGCACTTGCATTTGTTTTGAATTTTGTGTATTTTAGATTCTCCATCCTTTCTTTACTCGCTGCATATTTGATTTCAGATGTATTGTTTTTTGACCTAGTGCTGCATATGCTTTCATTTGCAACAAGTTTCTGTTGTTAATTATTGTTTTGGACTCTCTTTGCAGCCTGTTTGTCTTTGAATTGCTAACCTTTCTAAAGCTGTTGCACATCTCTGTAGATGGAAATATTTTTGGCGATTGTAGCTTCTTTGCTCGTCAGCCACTGTACTGGCTGTTTTGACATTGCTTTAAGTGACTCTAAGCAAAGAAAAAAAATGTATTTGCATTTTACTTTCGCAACAATTTACCTACTTTGATTAATATCTTGATGTCTGAACTTTGCATGCGCTAGACTTTTACACATATATATGGTAGGTAAAGTGATACTCAAAAACTACCTTAGTAACTGCATAAAATGGGCATTCATTGCGTTTTTATTGCATTCCCCTTCTTTGTGAGAGTTATCGCTCGCAATAAAAGGTGATAAATGAATATGCCTGGGGCTCATGGCAGTCAGGACGATTGAAAAATCTTTATAGACTCCCCTCATATTATGTTACAGGCACAAGTTGATCAGTGGTCGTTCTTACATGAGCAAATCTATATTAGGGTCTTTTCAGAATTGCTTATGGAACAGTGCAGGGGCTGCAATAACAGTGATAGTGCTTATTGATCAGATAAATGTCTTGAATAGAGTCACAAGCCCACACATGATTAGTCACTCATATGTGCACCCATGCACATATGAGCACGCATGTGTCTGCACACACACACACCTCACTAGCCTCTGTGGACCCCCTGTGAGGTCAGGAGCACCAGTGCCCCTGTGGTTTTCTGCCCTATGGTATCATGCTGGGCAGATATTTCTGTCTGCTTGGATGACTCCTTGACATGGTGTTTATTTGGATTGGCAACTTGTTTTCATTTGAATCGATATGCAGCACAGAGAAAAGAAGAGGTTGACTGAGGAGCGGAGCGGCCATCAGGAGCGCGCACAGATCTGTCCTGACATGAAGAACATGGGCTGACAATGGACGCCTGGAAGAGGTGGAGGAAGGCAAGTGCATCTCCTCATAGTATGGATGACTTCATTTAAGACTTAAGATACAAAAAGGAATCATCATTAGTTTTAATGAAGAAAAAGCTGCACTTTAGGTGCTCCAACTACCATTATGAATGTGTCTTATTGGCCTTTAAATCGACCCACAAGACATACAATGTAAAGCCTAGATGAGCCGACTTCCTCACCAGGACAAAGAGACCCGTGTCTTGTTTATTAATCTTTGCATCTTTTTTTGCATTTGGGTGGCATGAACAGCGCAAAGAAGCTGTTTTCTGTAGATTGCTCACCCACCAGCACTGCCAAGGGAAGGCTAATAAAATGTCATCAGAGTGAAATGAGAGTTAAGTGGAGGGGAAAAAGCTGAATATTCACACTCATTTGGTTGACACCTGGGGGACTGCAGTCACTCATGGCTGCATTGATATGCATTGTATTATGTGCTCCTCACCCGCTCCCATTGACAATCAACAGCTTTAACACCTTTGCTTTAATTTAATTAAGGCTGTGATTGTCAGGGTGAAAACTTGATTTGCACACCTACATGCACTGACGTGTGTGCTTGCACACGCATATGCACAGAACACGAGGGTTACTGTACACGGAGGAGGACCAATTATTTCTGTATGGATAATTAGACAACTTCAATGGTCATCCAAGCAGAGCAGAGCAGGCATGGAGAGAAAAGTGGCAAGCCTACACATTTGCCATTGAGTCACGGACTTTTCTCCGCATTAAACTTCGGAAAGCAACTCTTTCCTCAGGTGGACACCCTCAGGCTTTCTTAGAGAAGAAGCTGCCTCGAGGCTCAGAGCCTGGATCAACAATCCCCTCACCAAAAGCCTCTGGAGAGAAGACACAAACTTAACCTGCACTAGTTTTTAGAGAAAGAACATTTTGCCACCACATCTAGTGCCAAAGAGAATTAAGTCGGTGCTAAGTGATAGTTAATGGAGAAAAATATATTGTGCACACTTAACTTGTGTGATGAGAAAAAAAACTAGGTGACAAAAGCAGTAATATGTATTTTCAGTATAATTGCATATTTCAGAAGAAATGCGGTAATGTAAACTGTTGTGAAGAAAAGCTTTTTTCAACGTTTTAACCACTAATAATATTTGTAACTCTTCTGTCTTTATAGGCTGCTATGATCCAGCCAAGAGAGAGCTCGCAAATTGAGCCCTATAAACAGATGCAAAACAAATGGAGCAAAGTATCAAACATGTCCGAAATCCATGATCATCTTTTAATCTTTGCTTAAAAGATGGCCTTGGTGGCATTTGAGCAACATTAAAGAGCCACAGAGAGAAAGAGCTGGTGAGGTGATAAAAGTGTAGTCAGGTTTTTCTGAGCGAGGGGGATCACAGCGATTTTCTTCTTCCTCTTTCATTACAGACTGGTCTGCTAGACCTTAATGACCACAGTGTTTTAAGCACTGATCAGTTGTCAGTTTGCTGCATTTTTCTTTGCAAGTTAGTTCAAATGAACAAATAGATCTCACAGGATGCGCTCCGCATTCCTGCTGTCAAAATAATTCCACTTTTTAAATGGTAGATGGGTTAAAGTTAAGCTTTCATTTATCCTTTATACCGTCAGGGGCTACATGGCACTAACAATGGCTGTGTGCATGAGCGTTATGGCCATGCCTCAGCAGATGTTCCCCTTCTGAAAAATGTGGCTACATTTTGGATATGGAGGCTTCAGAGATACCATATGGGGACCACAAGGACTGTGATCATTCAGCATGGGCTGCTTGTGTTTTCTCCTACAGACTTCTGGTGCCAAAATGTTTAAGAAAATGAATAAAGACTCTGTGTAGGAAGTTGGTAAAAATGCTCGGTTATATTCTCCTTTTCAGCAGCACACATTGAGCTCAGTAACATTCACCCATAAAAGATGACCTAAATGCATTTATCTAAACATGAATGCATTCACAACCATGCAGGAAAAACTGTCGCTTTCAGTTTCTCACTGTGTTTACTTAAAGGACAAGCAAATAGAAACTAGCAATTTAATTGCAACTGCATTCTATTTTTATCAACATAATGAAAAAGGAACCAAATGTATTCGCCAAGTTGCATGATACCCGTACAATAATGATGCATATAAAATAATGTCTGCAAACATTCACTGAAAATGACATTTTGTTTATTTTTCCTTCAGAATGAGCTCGTAGTAAAGCCTAATTTAAATTGGTAATATTTTTAGGTACAGAAAACACTTTAAGGTTAAAGGAAGTTGCTCATTATGAATAGAAGAGAGTGTGTTTGTATCTTTATTAACATTTAACTCAAATCACAATCCAAAGTTATCTCCTTGTCTGAAACTGACCCACACTGCCCTCAGGGTGCAGTCTCAGTTTGTACACCCATCATTCAATTCGTCCACTTTTTTTATGCTTGCATTGAAAAAACAAACAAACACTAAATTGTAAGATAAAATGTCGCTTCTGAAGAAGACAGAGTTGCTCTTTGCATAGTTTCTAAAAAGTGAAGAGGAAATCTTTTTATATGCTCAGATGATTAGCTTTTCACTTCCAACAGTTCAGGCGCTCACAGCCGATAACCTTTCCCTCCTTACTTCATGTTCTCTTGTCTCCATGGAGAATGTGAGAGTGAGTGCGTAACCTGACAGTATTGAGGACTTGAATTATAACTGTAGTACACAGTATGTATGTGTGTTGTCAAAACAATTTATCCCTTAAAAAATATTACAGCATCATTGTTTTAACAACTCAAAAAATGACCTAAAAATGAATATTGCTCCCATAATTTTCCATAGTTGTAAACCTTTCACATAAACACAGGATATATATAAATACACACACACACACAAACACACACAGATATATATATGAAAATACACTCTCACACATTCCCCAGGGAAGTCTTCCCTTCGCTTCCCAATTCTCACCTACTCTTGCTTTCTGTCATGTGCGTCTCATTTGTCACAACATTCACATGTTACACTTTGTTGCAATTTGATGTGTGAGAAGCAGTCAAACCTGCACAAAAAACAAGCCCCCGAAAAGCCAAAAGCATCGTAAACATCTCCCCTGCCACTGTACATTTCACCCCCCACCCCTCAAATCAACTGATAGCCGTTCTATAAAGAGCAAGCCAAATCAAAATGAGGGCTTTGTGTTTTGCTTGCAGCTTTCCATCCCACAAGTTTCCTACTGGCAGCATAATGATTACCTTTATGAAAATGGCAGGTTGATCTAAACCCAAGTTCATTTTCCTTCACTTCTTCTCCTCCTCATTCTCCTCCTCTTCTTTTCTCCTGCCTTTCTAACCCACACCAGGTGAGCAGCGCCGTGTGCCTACATCTTCTAAGTCTAAGCCTTTATCCTTTTCAAAACTCTGTTCATCTCACAAGTGTGTGTTTCCTGTTGGTTTGCAAAGGCAGAGAGAGGTGCATGGAGTGAGGAACAATACCTCCTCCTCCATGGCCTTTTGTACCTCCTGAAGGAGCCTTATCTGTGGGATTGTAATGTAATGAGTGGCCCCTTGAAACAAAAGGCCTGACAGCTCGAGCAGCTCTGTGGCTCCCCGGGACCACAGCATTGTTTTTAGAATCCCCAGGAGTGTTTGTGCACAGGCACACTTTACCTCTCTGCATCTTCATTTCAACACGTTTTCAGCTAACACTAATACATCCAGAAGACATATATTATATACTAATAATGCAACAGAAATACGATAAATAAAAAAAGGTCTCATGAAATTCCACAGTTGAACGGAGTGTAACATGTGTGAAGTCCATCTGCAGAGCAATTTTACACATGTAGGCACAAGTGAATTCATCACAGCCTGGGGAGCTGTTGCCCTATTTAATGTGTCTGCATTGACGGATGACACAAGTCAGCTACAACTTAAACTTTAGCAGCAGACACCCCAGCACTGACCTCTCCATCTCCCCCCCGTATTGTCCTTGTCCCTGGTGACAATAGACCTCCGATGGCTCTGACATTCATCACCTGTTAGCCACACTCATCCATATGAATATACCACTCAGCTCTGTTCTCCGGCCTGCAGGATGAATTCGGGGTATGTGGAGGGGGTGGTGGGTCATGACAATGGTGGCATAGCAAGAAAAACATCCTTAACACTGAGAACTAATTGTGCGAAATAACAGATAACATCCACATCTCCGATCAATTGAAATGAAAATGTTTTTTTGTTGTTGCTGTTTTTTGGAACCAAAAAAATTAGCTTTAGAGAAAACTCTCCAAAGTGGATGGATTTGGAAGCTTTGAATTGTCTTGTGGCTGGAGAAAAACTATTTTTTTCGATGATTGCAAATTGATCATAGATGCAGCCGAGTGCCTTTAAGCAAAGGCTGCAATCTTATGAAGCAAAATCTCTAGGAATAAACTGAAATTTGATCAGTGAAACAGGGAATTGCACAAAACTGAAAATAATTTATTTACACTGATATAATAAATATGGAAAAAAAGGCAGACAACAAAAATGTAAGGATCAATGAGAACACCTACATTATGTGTTAAAGAAACTTGAAGAAATTATAAGGAAAAAAAGGTGTTTATGAAAAGTCACAGGCAACTTAAATGTACCTTGCAACAAACTCCGCAAAAGGAAACAAAACACTGTTGTTAAAATCTTTGTTCATTCAACAACAACTCCTTTAAGGTCCAGTGTGTTGGATTAAGCAACAACTTGTGGTGAGGTTGCAGATTATAACCAACTGAATATTCCTTTGCTCATTCTCAGGAAATGAAAACATAGTGGTTCTTATTTCTGGATGATTATACACCATTGAAAATACACTTCTGAACATTGTTTTCCACTTCTAACAATAAATCCTGCTAACACCTTCACACTGGACCTGAGTCAGCCACCGTTAAGGTAAATTACATATTCCAGCCATCTTAGATAGTTTTTAGATTGACAGCCAGGTGACTTATTCAGAGTGAGAGGAATAGTGATGTTGCTTTTTACCCTTCAGTGCTTTAAGCAGTGCAAGTAAAATTCCACTCAGCTTTGTCGTACTTCATTGAAAAAGTTAATCATTTTTAATTTGAGTAGAACGACCCTTTATCAGATGATGGTGATCCGACACTTTTTCTTGTTTGCTCGCTGTGTTATGATGAAGAAAAAAAGGACTTTGTGGATGACAAGTACTAAACATGCTTGTTTTGCCGGAGACACTCAGCACAAACCGTTTTGAAACTCCAAATTAGGATAAAAAGGGAGAGAGGGAAAGCTGCAGTAACATGACGTTTCATAAAATATGGCAAATGTGAGCTAGTTTTGTAAATGGATCGTGTAATGTTTCACTACTGTAACACCACTGGCAAGAGGCATCCAACGACATCAAGAGGTGATGAAAGAGAGCCGATAAAAGCTGCTCCTCCTGTCACTGCCTCTCCAGCGTGTTAGGTAAATATTTCATATCTCGAGCTTCTACGTTTTGTGAGTGACATTCTTTATGAGCTACTGAGCCAATCGCTAACACAATTGTGTGACTGTGTGTGTGTGTGTGTGTGTGTGTTGGGGGCTGCTTTGTTTTGCTAGCTGACAGCTCCCCTCCCCGTGTTGGGCCTGGCAGATGTAGAGGTGTCACCATGTTGATTAATTGTTTACGGTCACCTGTCTGCGTGGCTGCCTGTCTGCCATGTCGCCGTGTGCTAGGGGGATTTAGGGTTGTGGGGTCGGAGTGAAAAAAAGGGGGTGGGGGGTGGGGGGGGGTAGCTGAAAGGGTGAGGGGGAGAGGAGACAACAGAGGGACGATGTGCGGGAGCTTGTGCAGCTTGTGCTCGTGTAAATGATGCCATGCTATCAACCCGGCGTCTTCAGCCGTGTCTGTCTGAACAGCAGTGTCGTCATGTTGAACACGGATCACAGCTAGCCGGGGCCTGGCGGGGCCCTGTGCTCTTATGCTGTTTCCTGCAGTTTCCAGCGCTGCTCTCTGTAGAGGAGAAAAAGAGGAGAGGAGGAAAAGAAGGAAAAGAGATGAGGGAGTTTCGGGAAGTTTTTTTTTATTTTCAATAGATGGTATTCAGCACAACTTTCCCTGCTGGGTAAAATTAAAGCCTCTAATGACTTGTGTTTTTTTATTCCTAAAGAACTGAAGCTTTTCTGTGAAGAAATTCCTAATTAAGATTTTAAAAGCCACAAAGTAGGCAACCGTCACTGCAGCAGTCCAATAAGATGGAGTATTGACATAAGCACCGTGTTATTCACATTAGCTAGCAGTTCCATCCATCAAAATCCCATTTTTTAACACATATCACCAGCATTGATGATGCAAAATAATGATTAATATTTGACAACATTTTAGCTAAGAGGTTTGGCTCATTTAAATCAGATTGAGATTCATCAGGGAAGGGTTTTTGATCTCTTTCGATTCTGTCTTTGGCTGTCCTGTCTCTACACTGTGCTTTATAGTTAGAGGATATTAGAGGCCTGACATGAGGAGGCTTGACAGTGCTGTTCAGTACCATAGTTTACTGTGCCCTCATGTAGAGAGAAAGACGCACTGGACCTCTGCATCATTGAGAGCACATATCCTATTCAGTTTGAATGGCTTTTGATTTAGCTCATATTATCCATTACTTACTTATTCATAGGCCACTAGGTTTTCTTCCCTTCCATCCATTCAAATCAATATTGCAGAACCCAGTTGTGAGTGTGGGTTGGGGTTTTCTTCAAAGTGGCAATTCTTCCAACCATCTGCGCCTCTCCCTCTCTCTCCCTCTCTCTCTCTTTCTCTCTCTCTCTCTCTCTCTCTGCACGTTTTAAACCCGCCCTTAGTAACAAGCCACGGAGCACCAATCTGTGCCGTGATTCGGCCAAACCCTGCCTGCCGACTGGGAAGGAACATCATCAAAACTATTCTGTGTTGCCATGGAAATAGAGACCTCAATAAGTTCATCTTTTTCATGTGTGTTTTTTCGGGGCTTGCTTGGCATTTGGTTGGTTGGTTGGTTGCTTGGTTGGTTGGTTTGGATGAGTGGCAGAGCTGCAAGCTGTTCCTCCTCACTGTTTCCTCATGCAGCTCCTGCATGCAGCTTCTGCATTTATTTATTTAGTCATCAAACATCAAGAAGGATCATTTTCCATCATCGTTCTTGTCACACATGGTCCCGCCTGTGTTTGTTTGCACATTCATGCTACAGTGTGTGTGTGTATTGTTGTGCTGAGATGTATGGAGGCAGGTGGATCAGGAGTGGGTACAAGTGCGAGGCTTCTGCTTGTAAATTTGAATAAAGGGAGAAAAAAAAAACGCTCAGCTGGATGAATGGAGAGAAAATGGGTCAGCAGAATACATTTGCTATGAACAATCTGTGTGATGTTGCAACATATAGATATTGTTGCTCAGTGTTTTTTTCCCTGTGCATTTGACCCTCGAGTGCAGCATAGCAGCAGCACTTATGTTCAGCATTTATGTCTTATCATAGTAGTAGTGGTAGTCATCGTAGTAGTGGAAATGGGTCCTTTGAAGTAACTGGATCTCCCCCTTACACTGGGAGAATACCAATGCATGTAAGGCACGTCGATATGTACAGTTTGTGTGTGTGTGTGTGTGTGTGAGTGTGTGTGTAAGAGAGAGAGAGAGAAAGAGACAGAGAGAGGGATGTGTTATAGGCATGTCACAGCCATGTTTGATACAGCTTGATCAGATGGTTTCCAAGAAATTCTCTTTGATGTTAATATTATTCATGTGAACTCTGTGAGGTAGTGAATGCCGGCTCTCAGAGGGGGGAGACGTGAGAGATGTCTCAGTTATCTCCGCCGTTCAAGCCCTAATTCACAGAAGAAGAAAAATAATCACTGCAACCACCGAACTGATCCTACCAGAAAAAAAAAAAAGAAAAAAAAAAGAAAAACAGATTTTGGGGAGGAGAACTGAGTTCAGGGCATGCGGGAACAGTTTTATTCCATGTAATTGGACAATTAAAGCGATATCTTGGCATCTCTTGCTGCCTCAAATGAGAGCTTGTAATGTATTCTGACCCTCAATCCTGATGTGTCTGTGGAAAATATTGCTTCGTAACTCTACGTGTCTGTGTGTGGTGAAGCAAGCATGTTTTGTGGCCTCTGAACTACTGAGCAGTGTATATGTAATTCATGGAGATGAAAGGCAGCAATGGGCTTCTGTGGTCTACTGCTGCTGAGAAATAAAGAGTGGCAGTGGCCAATTAATCCCTAAAAAAATGGCATTAAAATACCAAAAGTGTGTTTTTCTTTTCAAAATTTATCCTTGCACTTAAGGATTTTTCAGTTCATGAGAATAAAATGAGGATATTTGTGTACTGGTTGTAAAAAAATGACCAGATTCTCAATTAAGAAATTCTTTCTAAATAAAGCCCTGATTACGATGTGATATCACTTATTCTTTATCTTCTAGGTTCTGTGAAAACAAACAAGAAACATCAAACTTTAAATCATATTCAATATTGCTTTTGATCCGGTGACACACACTCCTGCAAAGGTGAAGTGAGAGCTGCCGTGCTGCTTGTGTTTGCGTGTGTGTGTGTGTGTGTTCTTGCTTATCTGCTTGTAATCAGGACTCCACTTCCATTTCCAAAGCTGACCCTAACTAGATGAGGCTGATAAGGCGGGCCACTGGATGCATCTGTATGCCAGGCCCTATTGTACTGCAGAGGAGAAGGGATGAGAGGGGAAAAAGGGAGAGGGTACTCAAGAGGAGGGAGAGGGGTGAGTTTGCTTGAATCTCTGAGGGCTGGCTAACCCCCTGCTCCTTTCCTGAAATGGAGATGTTATTACATTAGCAGCTAAAAGGGTTTATTCACAGTTAGTGCAGTTTAGGCATGCAAATGGAGGATTTCAGTGTGCTGTGTTGCCTGGAGGTATAGGACAGAAAGCACAGGAGATTTGCAAGGATTAGTTCCACAGGTTCCTTTTATTATGGAAAAGAACCCCTCTTGAATGAAAGGGGGAGGAAAAGGTGAGTTGAGGAGAAAGGAGAGAAGACAGCCAGTGAGGGAATTTAGGAAGGATGGGTGTTTTTTTTTTTTGTTTTTTTTGTTTTTTTTTTTTGCCTTCAAAAAAACAACCCAGTTGTGAGAAAAGTGAATTATATTTTAAAAAATTAAACAAATACGTTATTAGATTATGCAAACAGAGATGTTTTTTT
>JAQNCA010000005.1:5878858-5895377 GCA_029783725.1 Acanthurus tractus | reverse complement strand
AGCGGTTGTCCACCACACCTGCTCACTCAAATTGTCGGATTGTGTGTTGTGCGATGGCGTGGAAGAGTTCCTCATTATGGAGGCCATTGTGCGTGTGCTCCTTTTAGGAGGAGCTGAGGTGGAAAGCCTACTCACTGTGGCATAGAACACAGTGCCCACCGTACTCATTGTACAGTCTCCGGCGAACTTAAGAAGGCATGGTGTGCTCACACATGCACACATTCACTGTGAGGGGCTGCAGATGACATGAAGCATATCCCCACTTCCTGCCACCCAACATTTCAAGGATATCAGGGCTAATTACATCATCATTAACTCAAGCTGCATGTGTTGCATGTGTATGTGTGTGAATGCGTGCGCAGTAAGACACACACACTGATCCATGTGTGGGAGTGTGTGTGTGTGTCCGTCAGGTTTTAATGAGGCTCTTCAGACAGGACTCATTGAACCTTTGGTCCACCACTGAACGCCTCACAGCTCTGATGCGGGCCAGTGTGTGTCACCCCCAAGAGCCACACAGGGACAAACACCGCTTATCAGATGGCAGATATGGATGCACTGCCTTCAAAAAGATCACACACACACACACTAAAGGTACAAAGAGATGAGCATTGATCCCAAATGGTCTTGAAAATTGGTAAATATGTGCACGTATTGTTTGTGCATGACTGTGTGTGTTGCTGTCAATCTAGTAGCTACGTGTATGTGACTATTATGTGTGTGTCCGTGCATGTAATTGTGTGTGTGTGTGTGTGTGTGTGTGTGTGTGAGAACAAGAGAGAGTAGTGGGGTCAGCATGGAGTTCAGTGTGTCAGAGGTCTCAGAGCCCTGGCTCTTTGATTTCACTCCCTTGCGGCTCGGAGAATTTCCTCTCCAGTTTCCCAGTGCTGAGCCCATGCTGGGCAAGGAGAGCCACGCCAGGAAAATTTATGTTGATGTCAGCAATGAAAACACCACCACCCCTCAACCACGTCTCACAATATTTGTCAAACAGCAGTTTGTCCATTCTTTCTCTCTCTCCCTTCGTTCTCCTCTTTCTCCCTGAATATTTCCTTTCTTACTGATGTGCGTTTCTGAAATCTTAAATCCATGTTGGCGAGGGGTTTCACACTTCACATGGCTTGTTGTCTCTGCGGGGACTTTGGTAACACAGCTCTCGATTGGTCTCCTCAGGGGCTGGGCCAGTTTTGGGGGTGTCTTTCAAGGTGTAATCCACACATACTTCTTTCCCTCAGGCCCTGAATATGGAAAGCTAAACAAAGTCACAAAAGAATTACAAATGCAGCATTATGTCTCTATTTTTCCATAACTTTGTGTTCCAACAGTAAAGATTTACCTGATATATCAGGCTTCCATCACATTCATCATTGCACTATTAATTTATCAACTGATAAATTATTGTAACAAGTGCAGCATCCCTCAGTTGAAAATGTGCATCTGTTTGGAGCTCTAACATGTGTTTTTCATCTCTTAATATGGACAGATGTGGATCCCTTCATCCACACCTCACTGATCAGGCTGTCCATACATTTACACTTCAGTACTAACTTTGTTAAATATAAATCTTTGCCCTTTTGGCCAAAATATCACTGTATTCTGACTGTAGTGCATGAGACTAATAATCTGTGAAAAAATCAGGTTCCCTTGGCTCATTCCAGTCTTAACAATGGTATTTGCAGGAGTTTCTCCCTCCTAAATGAAAACAACCAATTGGAGCTCACTAATCACTGAGTGGTGTTCCCAGGTCATCAAATATCAATGCTTTGGGATTGCTGCCAACCCAAAATATCAGTATTAGAAGACCACAGAATGAGACTCAACAATTAACAATTTTTCTTCATAACTGCTTGCCGTACCTTGAAATAAGCGGATACTTTACATTTTTGTTGTCTTACTAGTTTCCTTTGATGCATTCACATGACGCTGGTCTGCTCAGATTATCTGAGACTTGACAAAGACACCTTCATGAACTTATCTTTTATTATTCTCATCAGAATGTCCATGTTTGCTTCCATATTAAGATTTTCCACTAATTTCTAAGAAGAGTTTGGGAACTGAGCACTATGACACTAGTGCTCACATCACTGCAGCTTCCCAGCATCAGATCACAAATCACACAGTTTTGAACCATTGCAGCATCTTAACTTAATGCCCACAGCAGTGGAAGCAGAGCTGAGGTCATTTGTGATTGATTGTTGAAAAAAAATTCTATGTCCCTGCATGGTACTTTTTGTACCATGCTAAAAGTAAATCCATTTGCTACATGGAGAGAAGGAAAAAAAAATCAAAAATGTGAAAAAATAAAAAAAGATCAGCCAAAACATACAAAAAGACTTCCTGAAGTGTAACACAAAAATGCATACTCTCAATTCCATAAAACATGCAAAGATTATACGATTTCATTTGACATTATTTGTGTATTTTATCATCTCTGGCTTTAACAAGATATCATGTTTCTAGCTGTGTTAAGGTATCCCTGTTACTGTTGGAAGGTTGCTGCGTTTGACTGGATTTACATGCGGTTAAAATGAGGAAAATCATTACTGCATTTGTGCTGAAAGGTTTTATTGCACCCAAGCTGGAGTGGTATTCATCACGCTGTGTTTGATAGATATTTATAGTGTATTTGGCTACACCTGGAGAGTGCAGGTCTCTGAATTGCAGCGTAAGAGACAAATTGTTTCAGCAGGTGATCGACTTTTATGGTGATATTCAGCCATATATTTACATTATGTGCATGATGTTGCATAACATATTGTGAAAATAAAATGTGCAACACACTCTTTGCATTTGTCATTTCTGTTGCTTTATCGTGTATCTGGACATGTGAGCATGAGGGGTGTTTTCTGTGCACCTGGTGGGTACCACGAGATAGTATCCTTCAGACGCTCGTGCTCATGCAGAGACAGATTTGTAGACCTGACACACTCCTGAATGTGTTGCACCTTCTTTCTCAGGTGCATTGTGTGTCATTTTCGCAGGAAAAAAGGTAAATCTTATATCTTTGCTGAACTGTCAACTTTAGCAAAATGAAGGCAGTCAAAGGTACGCCGCCCCCCACTACACTGATCTGGTTGCCCATACATGAGCCTACAAACACACACAGACACACACACACACACGATTTGTCCAGTCCATTTTTTTTTTTTAAGTCCCTTTGCCTGAGGGTCACTGATAACACACAGTGCCGATTCTTTTTGGCTGAAAGATTCACACCATCTCCTGACACAGGAAAGACAAGCAACATGTGGTGATCTCTGAATTCCTGTGTGTGTTTTGTAAGCGTGTGTATGTATGTGATTGGATTTAAAGTATTAGTTGCAAAGCTGGATTTGATGTCTTGGTTGACCTTTTAGGTGTCATCTGATTTCTTTATGGGTTATCAGTATTTTTGGACTTGCAGGACCCTCCATCTTTAATGAAAGCAGCTCCTAAAGCAAAAGGAGGCAAGTGTCACTGAGAGAAGTGAGTAGTTGTTTATTACATGCGTACGTTTGGGTATAAAATGTTCAAAATAGATTAAGTCCAACGAGTCCTCCTGCCTTGCTCCCCCCTCCTTCTCTGCTCCTCACATAAACACACGCACAACAACTCCTGGTAGTCTTTTACGCTAGGCCAGAATTGGACCGAGGCCATGCCTTCAGGCAGCTCCAGTCCCTTGATTCCCAGCCCCGTCCCACTGGCCCTCAACTCAGCACCGGCCTCCCTCTACTGGGAGGCAGGCGAAATGCCTGGACTATTATCTGGAGCTAAATCACCAGATTGCTGCCGTCTTTGCTACTTCTGTATTGTCATTATTACTGATGGAATGCAGAATTAGGTGGTGTGCATATTTCACACGGAAACTCTGACATGAACAGGCTCTAACCTTGTCCCAGCAATGGCTGAATCTGTGTGTATTTTGCTTTTTTTTTTTGGATGCTTTGAATTTGGAGCTTCTCCTATGCATGTTTCATATCCATAATCCATATCATCTGCAATCTTAAATGTGTAATTTGCATTATTTTATTTTGTAGTAACCTGTAGAGAAGCCCCTGTGCTTGGACCTGCGATATTTATAGATTTACACATCATTGCTCCTACAGTTATTATTATTATTATTTTAGCCGTCATTAAAGCTTAGATATACGTATTTGCAGGGAAGCAGCTGGATGTGAGCATGTGTGAAGGTATATTTTATAAAAAGTCTCCTTGACAGGAGACATGACAAGCGGGCATTCTAGTCACGTTTTTCTTTCGCCTCCTGCATGGCATCTATCCATCATCTCATTGGTTGGCATGCCTGGCTCCTGCCATCATCACCATGGCAATGTGAGTGTCCTCCTGGTAGCCATCACCATGGCAATGGGAGTGTCCCCCAGCAACCATCAGCATGGGCCGAACATAAGCCTCTTAACCAGGATCACCATGGCAATATGTGCCTGCCGAAACACCAAGCCCTGGTACGTGTGTGTGTGTGTGTGTGTGTTTTGGAGAGAGAAAAAAAAAATAAAACAGTGATAACAGCGATATGAGCTGTATCATCGCGTATTGGTGATGGATTTTCTTCTCTCTCCTCCATCGATTTTTCTCTATCACACACTCTTCGTCTGTCAATGTCCGTCTCCAGCACACACAGTTTTTCACATCTCACTGCATCAGAGTAGTGGGTCGGTGCCGTGGTGTCGCCCCTGTCCTAAGTGGGGCCTGGCAGGAGGCTTAAATGGCACTGATGGACCGATGGAGCCGCAGTCCATCCCATCCCACTGCTGAATACCCCGGGCCCCTGGGGGAGTTCTCCAGCCCCGTCTGCTTTGGACATCATCTAGTGTCGGTGTCTTGACACAAAATAGTGAAAGCTGACAAAACCACAGGGGGTGAATTTAGGAGGGGGCCCTGGTGGAGACAGAAGCATGCCACCGCTCTAGCAAGGACATGGACGCATGGCCCACACAGTGACACTCCCGTAAACAAACACTATCTCTCACATGCACACATATTTATACAGTGCACATACACTCATGTGCAAAATGTGTTACACTTCTGTGAAGACATGCACACACACACACACACACACACACCTCTGCACACACACACACACAGAGTTAATTGTGCATATTCATGAGCATACATACAGGGTGTTCCGTTTCGCAAGGCTGACTTTTATTGTTTCCCTGGTGTGTACAGTGTATGTGTGTGCACTGATGCACATGGGCATGTTTATATAAAAGTGTACGTGCATGTGTGAAACCTTGTGCCTCTGCATGTGTGTGTGCATTTAGCTAAAGCTCCTGGTGGGTATCAAGAAGCATAGCTTTAAGGTATGATATGTTAATAAAATGTGTCAAGATGTCTGGAACCCTTTCTCTCTTTATAAACAAACTTACAGCCTGAGCGCTGCTAATTAGCAAGCCCATCTGTTCAGTTTAGCAAAGTTGTTGAGATTTACCACGGAAACTGTAAAAAGACAAGCTCACTTCGACGCAGCAGATGACAAGTGTTAGAAATCCCAAATTCAATTCCCCAGCCTACAGTATCTCATTGGGCCTCTTATTCAATTACTTGTCTATTAAGATTTTTTTTTTTTTTAGATATTTGGACAGAAATAAGAAGTGCTTTTCTCTCTTTTTTTTTTCTCATGTTTAGATGACCATACTGGCACACTCACACAGAAGTAGAGCCGCAGTGTTCGCTGAGACACAGCATATGAAGGTACAGGATAACATTCCCCAAACAGCATCATCCAAAGCTGTGGCAATTTGCTGGGAGAACATTAATTGCTGTGGCTGGGGCCCAGGTTTTGCATGCTAAGCACTCTGCAGCTAAGTCTGGAATATGTGTGTGTATGAGTGTGTGTGTGTGTGTTTATGAGTGAGAGAGTTTGCATTTGCTTGCTTGCGTGCTTGCTTGTGTGTGTGTGAGTGTGTGTGCTAGTATCAGTGAAGAGGGTGGGGGGGGCACAGGGGGTCCATCTGCTCTCTTCTGCTCCTCTGCACTGATATAAGATTACGTTAATCTGGGTACTTGTCAGGACAGGTTAGTGAAAGCAGACGACTGGGTGGGACTCATGCTAAACAGTTTGGCTAGAAAACGGCTGTTTTGCCCTCAGACTCTGCGGTGTGGGCTTTGGCACAAGCCGGTGGATGGTGAGCAAACAGTCCCAAAACTACAGCGGGTTTTTTTTCTGCGCCGCCGGTCTGCAGACGTTGCTTTTTAGCCTGCAGAAAACAATGAACTTACACAACCTGGTGATTAGGGGAAGTCAACTTATTCGAAAACATCCTTACTATATTAAGACTCCGTGATTAATCATACCGATTCCAGCGGCCTGCGTGTGATCAGTGCAGCAGAGTCCTGCTTCTCATCTGTTAACTGGTACCCTTTAGCTATCTGTGTTTTGTGCACATGTAAGATCAGACATATCAAGGTGAGTCACGTGCAAGTCAGACCCTCAGCTTGTGCCCCTGTCATCCTCTTGCATCACCTCTGATGTGTTTACCCCCTCTTCCCACCTCCCTAAACATTTTTATTCAATTAAATAGCCCTCCTAAAACCCATCCTGCATCCTGTGTGCTTCAGATGTTGTTTTCCCTGTAAGCACTTTAAGGCCGTAATGATTTTGTAACTTGTTATGCTAATTAGAGTGGCCCTCTCAGACCATGCAGCACGGAGAAGGATTTATTGCCCGTTTGCTTGGAGGGGAAGAAAAGAAAGAGAAGTTAGAGTAATTAATCCCGTTAACCAAGGATAATTGGGCAAAAAATAGCCCTGCCACTGGCACTGAGTGGGAGGAGTTGCAGTTAACCCTGTTTCCTGTGTTTTATTTCAAACTTAATGTTTCCTCTTGTTTAAACTTCCTCTCAGGATTTCTGCTAATCCGCTTGCCTGCGCCCCATTGGTGGACTGAAGCAGCGTTGGGGGCCACAGAGAGGAGGGACCTGAATTCAATCAAACATCAGTGAGGATTTGCTCTGCTGTCCAGTGTGCCCACAGCCAGAGTTAAGTTTGATTAGAGCAAATCAAGTAAAAAGTTGTATAATAATGATAGTACAGAAATAGAGATGGGTGTAATTGCTATGTAATTTTTTTCAGCTTTTGCCAAAATATTTAAACTTTTTTAATTTATTTAATTCTAACTTCTGTGATACTCTGTTACGTTGTTTATCTGAACAAAAAAATGCATTTCATTAATAAACACTCCCTGACAATGAAATTCTTCTATTTTACGACCTTATTGACAGTGCTTAAGTTTTGTCTCCCACTTCACTGTTTTGCATTAACATGTTTTTATAGGAACAAACATTTTCCGGCTTTTACAGTGGAATTCCCATGCACATAGCCTTTTATGATCAGCTGCAATAACAGGCAGTGCTAACTCGTTCCATACCCACAATCCTCTCCCTCAGGAAAAACACTCATCTGTTTTTGTCAGTACCATGCCGGGACTGTATCATTCATCCACTTTCAAGGAATTTACAGGCTTAAACGAGACCTCCTTGAAGATGTATTTTTGTTAGAAAAGGGGAAAAAAGGACTAATAAGGGGAAAAAATAGTTACTGATTCTGAACTCTTTAAAACAGCTTGGTCAGTGTATCGAAGAGCTGCCATGTTATTTAGAGAATGTGGAAAGATAATCTATATTCAAACACTTCAGTTTTTTGTGGAAATCTCATTTGTTACAACTTATAAAACATCCTTTTCCTTTGTCATTATTCTCCCTTTACTGGTTTATATAAAATCTTTAAAATTTGATTTTATCTCTTTGATTTATTTCTTTTTGTTTTCATCTCACTATTTTATAAGCTGTGAAACCAGGAATGCCATTTTTTTTTTTAACGGATCCCACTGACATTAACGGCAGCAAACAATTTTGCTTCATTAATTTGAGAATTCAACATTTCTGGGCTGTTGTTGCTAATTGCTGTTTTGATTGTTTTCAAGTTCAGTTATTAGCCACATTAGGTCAGATTAAGGACAAGCATGCCGAGACAAAGCCAGGTAATTAAGAGAGGATATGGGAGCTGGAGTCAGCCCTGTCCAGTTACACTTGACTTCATTAATACGGCTAACTTAAATCAACCGTCACAATGCTAGCAGGAAGGCTGTGTTTTTCTCAATGTGAACTTGTAGTCCTGCCTCCCAGACTTCACAATAGGCTGTTTAGCATCCACAGTATGGCTATTGTCACTGTCAGCCATAGGATAGGAGGCAAGGGCATGGCAGAGGAGAGGCTACCAGGAAGAGAAGTTAGGCAGGGAGACCAAGGGGAGAGCACTTGACATACCACTTGCAAGTGAAACCCCCTCATTAATTAACGCCCGAAGATAATTATTTTCTTGGTTTGTTTTGCTCTCTCTGGCCACATTTCCTATTGTGCTGCCTGCATTTCTCCCTGCTCTTGTTTGCTTATTTATCTATTTTTGTGTTTACCACCCCCTCCCTGCTTACACCATATGGTTGCAGATCAAATAATGTCAAACATTTTGCCCTTGCAAGTTTTTGCAATTTGCAGTCTCCAAATGTGAGACCTGTTGAAAGCAGGAGTGATAATGGGCATGCTCTACCCCCCGTCGTTTTTGTCCCACCATATCTCCCTTCAATTAATGCTACAGCGGGAGTTTCATGTAATAACACTTGCACTTCTGAGCTGTCCGCGTATGAGAGGGGAGAGGAGAGGGAGACAGGAAAACAGAGGAGGGAACAGAGGCAGGAGGCTGAGGCTGGGAGGAAAAAGAAGAGGGAGAGAGAGAAACAATTAAAACTGGGATGGGATGCCATGATGGACCTGTGTTGTGTGGCCATGTGAGTGTTGCATGTCAGCTAAATGAAGCAGAGAGGGGACAATGTGATTGGTGGCTGGCAGAGTGCATGCTAAGCTTGTCTATCATTGTTGCCGAGCGCAATCAAACTGGTGCCAGCAGGATGGAGGATGCGTTGACAGCTGTAATTACCCATCGCCATGGTGATTACTTTTGGCCTGCCGTGGATGGCCGGCGGAGGCCCCTCCTCCAGTCAGCCTTTAATCAGATTGGGCTGTCAGTTGTCAGGTAGACATGGGTGGGCCGGACACTCTGTATGCGCACTGTCCTGGGTCTCTAAGTGTTTTTAATTAGGTATTTCCATCCAAACAGACAGGAGACACCGTTAAAGCATAAAAAAGAATAGGGAGCCTCTGAAATGCTTGTCTCCTCGTCTGTGTTTATAGAAGAGGAGCGTAGGTGGACTTTGTGTTTTTGTATGCATGGTCATTTATAGGCCATATTATTACAGCTCGCAGGATGTCTCTTTGTGGTTATCTATAGCATCTCTTTGACTCTCCATATAATAGCAAACATAATCATTGTCTCAATGTTCTATTGTTTGTTTTTATCTTATTTTTACTTTGCAGCGATACATTTAATGTGCAATCAAAGGTACATGAACCTAAAGGCCCAGCAGGGTTTAAAAATCCAGATGCATGAAAGAAAAACATACATAATTCTGAGCTGCGGCTGGTGAATTTGTTTTTGAATTATGGTGCACAATTAATGAACTGTAAACAATGTGTCTCATGTGGTTTCCTTCATTGTATAAATTCTAAAATGCTTTAAATCTGTATCAGTCTGAATCCATGTTAAGTCTAATCCCTAAACTGACAAGAAAAGCTAAATAAAAGAGTCACTGCTTGAAGTTAGCCAAACCTTCCGAATAAGCTAGCATCTTAAAAGTGACATGCCAAATGATATATATCTATATATATCTCTGTCTGTCTTATGATTGTTGTTTCATTTCATTGTATGGCTGGTCAGGTCATAACTTAAAAAAATAAAAAAATTACCTGACGCCAGGCATTTGCTCTCTACTGCCACCCTTTGGCAGGTTGTGTAGATTAGCTATTTGGCTATGAAGCAGTGGGAAAAAAGGTACACTCCTATCTCTTGTTGTGTTGTGTTGAGGAAGAGTGAACTGTGCATGAACAACTTAAAATGACAGTCAGCGGGTAAAATATCTTGTGCCCTGTGCTGAATATACATCACCCATAACATACTTTAAACAACACTGAACATTTCTAATCTATGTTTTATACGGATATTTTGCATTTTATGCATTATCTCTAATTATTACCTTGCTTATTTAAAAAAAACTAACTTTAAGATTTAAAAAAATCTTACTCAGTAAATATCTCTGTGATTCTTCTTCATGAGGGGTGAGGTGGAGCTGTGCCCTAGTGCCCTCTATTGAACAGTAGAGGTCTGGTTGATCGGTTGATTTCCATTTAAGTAAACTGTTTCAAAAACATTTGATATGACAGTGCTCTTAAAATCCATGCTAACCCTCTATAAGAACTATGAGAAAACATATTAGTGACAAAATGAATGAAATACATCCTTGAAGTCCAGCAGTCTGTCCCTGCCTGTCGTGCTTCCATGTGCTCAGACTGTATCAGACTCACTGTCTTTTAATGTGATGCAGTGGTAGCAGCCCATAATAGTGCTGTGCTTAAGGTAACAGAGAACGTCAGGTACAGCCTGATAATGTCAGTGTGATAATTAGTGCAGAGAGGCTTAAACCAGCGGCCCGCGGGGAGACAGCCCCTGGTGTGGAGAGATGGCACGCAGCTGGATCATACTTAATTAACTAATTGAATATCATTTTGCCAGTTAGCTGAAATTAGTTGGATATTAAAACATGGACAAACACAACACTGAATGGACGTAAAATTAATTTGAAAGAATGCCCTTTTCTTAGGAAAGCTAATGGACTGATGATGAGGGTTGATTTTCCTGTTGCGCATATTTAATAATTTTCATTACTTGACACTGCTGCGGATTCGATGAGGCATCACTTTTTTTTTACTGTTCTTACCTGCTTTCACTCACACTATTCAATATGTTTTGACTCTTCAAAGCCCCACAAATTCATGGTGTAAATGCATATGTACGCATGTGTGTGGTGTGTGTACTCTACAGTATTGTACAGTATGTATGACTTTTATTAGTCCCATATGAGATAGCCAGAGTGGGTGTCTTGCTGTGAGGAGGGAGAAGTATGGCTTAAGTAGGTACAAAAATATCTCTAGGTGGAATAAAAAGGAGGTCAAGCTCATCCTGGGTGACACTGAAACCGAGATTAAGTTCCACTGATTTGAAAGTATTTATCTAAAACTTGACATTCTGTCTGACACTTGCAACCCTCATTTTTTATTGAATTATAATAGTTAAAAGTGCAGTTTAGTCTGTTTTTTAATAAAGAGAACAACGAAAGACCATGACTGTCCTATTCAATTTTGGGCTCTGGACATCACAAGCCCATTATTACAGCTCAAAACAAAATTTTACATTTATAAGCTTGAGTCTTTGATCATATTTTTAATCATATAAGAGCTGTTTGTTACCCAGCCACATCACAATTGTTAAACTTAGTGGATTTTCTTTGATGATATAATCAGTGCTGACAGTCCTGATGCAGGGCTTTCCCTCCCAAATCATGAGTCTGTCTGAAGAGCTTTTTGTTGGAGTTTTATAGTTTGTTTTAGTTTGTTGATTAGAGGTTGAACAGGATGTTAAACCTTTCTGGGGTCAAATTTTTGTACAGTTTTTAAAAAAATTTAATTACAGATTTTATTTTTAGTGAATGGCTTTTTGGCAATGAAACAGATAATATAACAGTTAAATCTTATATTTAACATTAAATATTCCCTTAATTGCTGAAATAATATTGACTTATGGTCTTGTATTAAATTTATTCCCCAGTTCAAGGCAGAGAGATGGATCACAACTGAGGAAGAATGAAAAAAGAAAGTATTATTTTCATACAAACAGCAGCAAAGTATCTGAGATTCTAAACAGTAAGGAAGTTAAGGCGATGTCAGTGAAACACAATCGTTAAACAAAAATCACAGATGTAACGTTGCATGAGTATTGCAATAAAAAAAAAGGCAAGGTTCACTTTAAAACAAACATTTAGGTAGAAAACGATCCTTGCTGCACTTCACTCTACATGTGGACACTGAAATCTCATCACAGCAATTTTCCCTCAAATAAGCAGGTTTGGTAACTTATTTTTCACCTTTTTTTACAGCCACTGTGCACTACATATATCTTATGGTATTTATTTTAATAATAAATGAACAATAAAAATGATAAAGCCAGTGCGTCTTCTGTTATAATAAATGAAACACCTTTTTTTTTTTTCTCTTTACACAAAGACGTGTTATATCCAAACAGTCTACAGCGTGCAACAACCTACCCTCACTGTGCTGTATGCTGGAGGAGGACAATGCACAACGCACACTGTATATCACAGCGGAGTCAGTCATCTTAATATAGGGATCAGCAAGAGACATCTGAAACCACAGGAGGAAGCCACTCACTACTATATCCTGTTTGTTGTGCCGCTGCCACCACAGTTGCTCTTCATGCTGTAATAAACAAATAAAGTGGGAGAAATTAATCCCTCTGGAGCCATTGTGGGCAATTCACGTCACCCGCCACCGTGTTCCCCAGCTGCTTCTGTGCGCACGTGTGTGTGTGTGTGTAGGAGTGTGTGTGTGTGTGTGAGAGAGAGATAGAGAGAAAGAGAGAAGGAGCACATAAATTTAGGGGTGTGTGTCTATGCAGTGGCCTGCAGGTGATACAAGGCCCATACTGAGAGGCAATAAGTACAGGCCATGTGTGTGTGATGAATGGCTGAGCTGAGACACACTGACATTATCAATAATAAGAATAATCACTAATTTTTTTACACAGCATAAATCGAAATTATGTGATGTAAAGATGTATACAGCTTCATTTTGTTAACATTCACTCAACAATATACATTAATTTATTCGTTACATTCCTGCAAATGTCTATACGATTTAATATATATATTATTCCCCGCAGATATAGATTTACACACAACAAGCCTATATCTGTGCTTAGCTCCAGCTTCTATGTATTGATTGACAGTTAAACAGCATGCCTAAACACAATTACTGCAAATCTATGGCTTCAGAGAGAATGCAGCGAAATTTGTCGAACCATTGTGAGTCCATGTTTTCCTTTTTCATCAATCACCCGGTCACACAATTAAAATAAACATGATCACAACGTACAGATGCGTCTCAACCCGCTCAAAAGAGCAAGCCGGATGAGCGGGGAAAATAACTTCATATGGCGATATATATTTCAGAATGGCTGCGTTCATCTAAAGCCAAAGCAGACCACAGAGAAATTTTTCTTCCTCAGATCTTAACACACCCACACACAATAGGCGTTTAGTATGTGTGGGTCAGCACAACAAAGGGGCTTATGGCTTGTTGTTTCCTAATTAAGAATGTAAAAGGGGATTAGGCTTCAAACAACACAGTTTTTGTAGTTTCCTTCTTCCCCCAGCAGTCGAGGTGCGGGTTACCTCTAATGGCGGCGTTTCCCCCATTATCATTCTCTTGTGTTATTTTCTGAGCGCAGTTGTGGCTCTTCCTGTCCTCCTCACTGTCTAAATCTCTCTCTCTCTCTCTCATCCCCCTGTTTTTTCATCCTCCCCTCCTTTCCCTGGTGGCCAAAGTAGCACAAAAACGTACCACTGGAGCCCCCCCACCACCACACACACCCCACCCCACCCCACCCTCACATCCCCAAACCCCAACCCCACCCTTCCCGAACCCTCCCCTCTTTCTGTTTCTCTGAAATAAGCAGTATTCTCTGGCCCTGTTTGATCCTTTGACTATGCAGGGGCTTCATGTCTGGCCAGTGTTTTTGGATCAGCAGGTAGTCGCAGGCAAGCTGTTAAAGGGGTCATCATTCTTCTCTCTCTCTGCTCCTCTCTGCTCCTCACACACAGATGGGGACCTGCTGAACTCTGCCAAAGGTCAGAGCTAAATTACATATTTTATGAATTCTTGCTTTAGTTCAGGCTTTTTGAGAGGGCAAGCGGAATAATGAAACGCTGCGAGGAAAACAATTATCTGACATTTCCATTAATCACACTGACAATGTTATTTCACTTTTTTTTTCGATTCGAATGTGTTGAGATTTTAAAGGTGTTGCTGTATATTTCCAGCCTCTTCACTCTTATTTCTAGCATAAAAGAAACTAAATTATCTTCCTTTTTTTGTGTGTCTCTCCGTGTGTTCGGCCTTCTCTCCACCCTGTGCAAGTTGAAAGGGCCGTCTGAGATGTGTGATGTTTGGAGAGGAGACATTTTGGCTTGCATCCAACTCATTGTACACCAGTCTGGACGGGCTGCCATGGCGGCTTTAACTTGCTGTACAGCAGGCAGATGACAACTGCCGGCACGCCATTCAAGACCACAGAAACAACATCTCCCCACCATGTCTGATGCATTAGGAATGGAAATCAGCGCTTCTGTTGGTTGCACTGCCCGTCTCCTTTGTTGTAACAGGATGGATTCGCCTGTGCTTGTTTCCATGCACGCTGTATTGGGGGGCCGAAAATTTCCACAGGTTTTGTTTAATAGCTGCTATGTTGCAAAGTGTGAGTGTGCAGTGCGTTGCGTTGCGTTGCGTTGTGTTAGGTGCAGGTAATGGTTTGGTGTGTTTGGATAATTTGGCTGCCATTTAACTGCAGCATCTGCCATCATCAGGTGTCTTCTCACCGGGGATCCCGAATGGCGCTGGAGACGCGAGTGTATCTGCTTTCACACTACTGAACATGACATTTGAACGTGCATGCACGCCCAGAAAGGAAAAAAAAAGAAGAAAAAAAAAAGAGAGAGAGAGGAGCCGGTGTGTGCATGCACATACACAAACACACTCACACACACTTCACAGAGGCTGTGTGAGAGCCAGAATGCAGAGCCTGAGGGCTGTTGTGTCTCTGATGTTTGTATTGTTTACTCTGTTGTCCCAGTGCATGTAGGAGATTGTTGCGCACTTAGGCCTCACTCTAGCCTTGTATTATTTACTGTGACTGGTGTGGACAGCAGGTTACTGTCCAGGAGAGCTGAAAGGCCGAGCGAAAAGAGAGGGTGGGGGGGATGAGGAGGCAAAGATCGAAGGAGACAGAAAGGGATCATTGACTATACCTTTCCCCTATATTTGTTCACATACTGCTTCCCTCTCCTTTTCAGTTTGTCTTTGATCCCTTCTCCTCAAACCTCTGCCCCCATGGGTCACCAGCTGTCAGACAGCCAGAGGAGGGTGCCGCCTCTCTTCTTATCCTCTCTTCTCTCACTTTTTTTTTTTTTTTGCCGTTTGGGATACGCACCGTTTTGCACCCGGGGAATCATTTGGGAACCCCAGGTAAGTGAACCGAAGCCACACAGATGTTAATCTCCCCTCGGCCCCCCTGAGATACACACCACACTCCTCCACCTCCTTCTAGGTCTCTCTCTCTTTTCTGTTTTTTTTTTTTTTGCCCTTCTTGCCCTAAGTCTCTGAAATCTCATTGAAGACAGCAAAGTAGGAGTTGAAGTCTCTTGATTGAGTTTCTTTTTTTTTTTAATAGAGGAGGAGAGGGAAGAGTTGGCAGATAGGGGAGAGGGATGTATCTCGCGGCTGGGTGTGAGGGTCTCACTTTGGGCACGCAGGCAGGTGAGCTGGTCCTCACCTCACTCTGCTCTCTCTCCCCTTCCTACAATCCGGTTATCTGTGTCTATTACAGAGGGGTGGCTGACGGTCTGGATAAATCCTTACTCTTCCAGACATATTCTGGGGCCCTATCAGCTGGGGACAGGACGTTGAGCCCTGATGAGAAAACTGGTCCAGGGAAATTGAATTAGCTATTGTGTCTGGGACTTCATTGATTGCTATTAGAGTTGGCCTGGAGCTGAGTGAAGGAGAGACGAGGAGAGTTAAGCCTATCTGAGTGGACTGCTCCAGAAGGAGAACTTAAGCCATATCAGATTCAAACACTTGTCATGTGACTCTCGAGGCCTTAATTAGGAGCAGCGGAAAAACAAGAAATGCCGAAATGTCAAAGAAAAACGCTTGAAAAACATCAGTGTAGGAGAAGCCTATTATCATGACAGTGTTTATCCTGCCATGAGTAATGGTGTGAGTCAGTCATGTTAGAGGTGGATAACAATGAGAGTCAAAAGTCTATAAATGTGACAGGTCTTTTGGCTGGAGATGATGGATGGAGTCTCTGATGCAGACACTTCCTGTTTCTCTGGGTGCAGAGCCGCGGATGAAAGAGCTGCAGTGTGTTTTCAAACCGAGGAAGAACAATAGGTCAAAGGAAGAAAGAGTTCCCCTGACCTGACCCCCCCTTCTGTTGAGGCTGGGCCTGATAGTTCTGACACCACTGATCTCTCTGGCTGACTCACACAAAGAAAGAGATGGGAGATACCTGTGGGCATTGAGTGCTGCTGCTGCTGCTGCTGCTGCATAGGCACCTGCCTCATTTGGAAATTTTATGCAGTTTTAAGCAATTTTAGCTCATTACACATTTAAGACGAGGGACATATAGAACATCATAACCAGTGAAGCTTTGTTTAATTTTAACAGGAGAGATGGCCCAGTAGAACCCTTCCCTTAAGTCTGATTATATTTATTATATATAAATATATCAGAGGTGGCTTGGGTGTTTTTCGAGGAGCACAGATGCCAATGAATGA
>JAQNCA010000005.1:5848708-5866279 GCA_029783725.1 Acanthurus tractus | reverse complement strand
GAACTGGTCCATATTTGTATAATTATACTAGAAAGGACCATTTTACTGCACAATGAGCACTTTTGCTTTTAATATTTCTGATAATATTTACTTTTAAACCAATGCAGGACTTTTACTTGTAGTTGAGCATTTTTGCAGCATTAATACTTTTATTGAAGTAACGATCAAAATGTTTTTTCACCAGTGGTTGTATTGTGCAGCTTATTGTATGTACATGTGTTTGTAATGCAGCCAAACTACAGGAAATGGCCCCTACCTGCTTGCATGATTAGAGTTTTTTGTCATATGTAGAAAATAAAGTTTCAGTTCAACAGCCATGTTTGTAAGTCTTAATGAACTCATCAGTCAATAACAGTCAATGACAGCAGTTCCCTGCATTATCAGTATTCACACGGGAAATCGTCAGCCTTCTAATTAAGTGGATCAGAATTAATCATGCAGCCGTTCATTGTGGCTGCACGTAAGAGGAGGAAGTGGTAATCACCCAAGGAACGCAAACACTTGAACACACATGCTCACACGTATTTAAAGCACATATAGATATTTAACCTTGAACCTGTACCAATTATATACATCTCATTATAAAATTCATTAAAACTTTGTTGATTATTAAAAAAAGCAGAGTTGTATATGTTGTTTTCTGAGTACATCCCAAATTATATTGACTACGGAAGAATTTTTTAAAAATTTTCACCTTCTTAAATGAAGCGTCTTTGCCACGTCTTTGAATACGCTGATGGAAATCTAACTTTGTCTGCGTCTGAAACTGTTTGGCATTTAAACTCTGCTCTTGTTAATTTTTGGATTTCACTAACCTTTCAGAGGCGAGTCTGCGCCTCTCTGGTATTTGAACACGTGTCTGGGTACCTTGTGTGCTTTGTGCGAGTGACATTGAGACAATGTGTGTATGTGTGTGTGCGTGTGTGTGTGTTTGTCCTCGCATACGTCCACCTACAGTGGGATGTGCTCGTGGTAAAAAAATAAATAAATAAATAAAGCAAAAAGACAGACAGGAGTGTTTGTGTCTGTGCATGTGTGTGTTTGCGCTTTGTCTGTGCTGTTGTTGCTTGGATGCCCTCTTCATCCTGAGCCACAGATTCAGCGCCGTGCCCTCCCCCAGCTGACCTTTTAATGTAAACTGCTTGTTTTAAGATGCCATGTTGCATCAGAGCAGAGAGGCTGCTGGGATGCGACTCTAGTGTTGCGGGGAATGAGGGAGACAATTCAGAGGTGGGGAGAATCCGTCTAAGTGACCTCTCCAACCTATGACCTTTTAATGAAGCTTTTATTACTGACATCCACATTCACTTTGTTTTGTTTTGAACTTAACCCTCATTGAACGCTGGAGTTGGTTTTCTTCTCTCTCCCATTCTCTTTCACTCCTTTCTGCCTTTTTTGTCCACAGTTTATTACGGCTAAGGCTACTTTTATTATCTCTAGTGGGCATTGAGTGGATGAAGGAAACTGCTGCATCAAAACTGAACATCATGATGAAACACATTTAACAAGAAGACTCATGCAGGCACATTTTTTTCCACAGGATATTACGATGAATCATGTTAAAAAAAAGAAAGGGATCATTAAAAAGCAGTCCGGCTTATGTAAGAGAACTTTCCAAGTGTTTTAAAATAACAGAAAGGTGGAAATGGTGTTATTTGTGCTGCCATTATGTTAACAAAATTAAAAGTAATCCACAGATGGCTTTTCCTTCGTATGCGTAGCTCATTTAACATGATCATCCCTAATGATTTCATAACATTAAACACCACATACTGAAATAATTCAGTCCAGTTGCCTTTGCATTGTGGGCAAGCATGGGTTTCATTTGAGACTCTAAGGTCATTTTTTGAATAAATCCCAGTGTCATTGTGTTAAATTTAAATACCTTTTGTTCTGCATGTTTCTGAGAGATCCTTTTATGCAGCCTTTAGTCCTATAGTCTCCTCTTACCTTACCTCATTCTTTCTTTTCTCTCTTCTGTTTCAATCCATCCTTTCAGCAACATGTTAAAAAATAATTTGTTTGGTTCTGTCAAAGGTTTAATCTCCCCTTTCCGAAAGCATCAATTCAAAAGTGCAGAGTGGGGAATTAACAGAAATTTGGGCATTACTGTTTCTTAATGTCAATTAAACATCCTTATATGTAATTGAGCAAAAGAAATAAATATTTGTGTTGTTATTTACTTGTTTATCTTGAGATATATTGTCTCAAGGGAGACCTGGGCAACATGCCAGCAAAACATTGCATCAAACCAAATAAACAAATTCTCTCTGAATGTGTTTATGTGTTTTTATTTCTTAAGCTGCCAAATATTTCCTGAGGGATTTTATAATTGTCATCTGCGGGCCACTGTAAATGATTTGTGTGAGTGGAGAGGAGATTATTTCCTAAGTGAGGAAATAGGGCAGTTACAGATCAGATTTTGTCAAGATTGCAGCCTAAAGAAAAGCAAACTACTGACTGACGCTGCTTCAAATAAATGCAAACTACTCATCTGAAAAAAAAAAAATTCACCCTGATGATCAATTTTATATTTTGGAGAAAGTTCTTTTTTTTATAATTCAAGAAAGAAAGGCACTCTTTGCACAGCAGAGTGCTTCCAGCTCCCAGCAAAACCTCCCGGGTTTTGGATCACATGATTTCACAGATTATCATTATAATTCTGTGTGAATGTGTGTGTGTATTCTCTCTTTTAGCGAGCCCATGTAGAAGTTTAACTTAATCCCTCTAGTCATATTCAGATATGATAGACTGAGCTGAGGCTGAGGGATTTAGTACAACGGGAATATGCTGAGGACATCTCAATCTGCTGTAATTTTACAGTGGCTGTATCAAAGTTCTTTATTATTTTGTCCCTATCCTGATCTTCATTATGCACACACATGCCTTTAGTCCTTGCCACGTAGAGCTAGGAGACTCTTTTAGTCATGCAAATTTGTTTTAATGCTCACTACACACTTTGTAAAAGAGTTGGAAAGGTGGCAGTGCATTTGTTTGAAGCCATGGTTTACTTCAAATTTAAAACCTCCATAGATTCTTCGAAAAATCGACTGAGAGTGAATTATCGATTACACAGTAAACTCCTTATTTAAACCAAATAGTTTTCATGATGCTCCTATAGTGACTCTATTGGTAAAAAACAACTTTCACTGATGACACATAGAAATACATGTGCATTGTATAAAGGAGCAATGTGTATCACATGGCAAGATTTTGTGTTTAAAAACATTGCACACAAAATGAATTAACATAAACGACAAAATGTAACAAACTATTAATGGTGTGTCTCAGAGGTAGCTACTTCAGCTAGCATGTTAACTAACTAGCTAGCTCTGGCTTTTTTGTGAGCTTAATACTGTTGTGAACTCATCATCAAACAGAGACAAAAACTCACCTGAACAATCTTGGTTTCCCGATCCAGGCAGACTCAGTCAGCTAGAAGGGCCACTGGCTTCATGGCTAACTGAGCTAGCGGAAGACATTTGCTACAGCAGATGAAAGCTAAAGCTAAGCTAAAGTTAGGTTACACTGAGCTGCAGCTGATGGATACTCTGTTTATATACTGCCCCAGATAATTTTTTTACAAATCGCACCCTAACATTTTGTTTTAGTAAATGTGCAGGATTCTATTAAAATTGTCATTCAAGTAAACAAAATAAAATATAATTTTTTTAATCAAAGAAATCTTGTCATCTCTCATTTGTCTTCAGCCAGTAGCTAAACTGATTTCGCAGGTACGATGATACCCTATGCAACATCCAATAACAACGGCCTGTGTGCTCCCTGTTCCTGTATCTTTTCTCTATTCCCTTGAGCTCCAATAGTCAGATTGAGCAGAAAACAGCGATGAAACCCTCCATTTCCCCTTTGACCAGTCATGTTCTCCCTACTGTCCCACAGTGCTCTTTGACTAGGAGCTGTCTGCTTAGCCTGTGGCTGTCTGGCACACTGACCCCCTTAAGAGGCCGCATTGTGTGTCTGTGTGTGCATGTGTGTGTGTGTTTGTATGCATCTGTGACTGTGTTTGTTTGTGATTGAGTGTGCGTGCGTGTGTGAGTGTGTGTGTGTGTGTGTTTCACCCCTCCTCTACCCTAACATCAACTCATGTCCTGCCTGTTATAAATAATTCATTGGCCATTTGAGGCCCCCAGAGCAGAGGAGCACTTGTGCAAGCCTTAAGTGATGGCCTTTAGTCACTTCTTACAAACACCCACTTAAACAGTCCTTACACACAAGAATACACTCCTCTTAAACCACACCAAAGAAACCACTTATACTCTCACAGCAGATCACTGGGAAACCCAAACACCACATTATCTTTCTCCCAAAGCTGAGCTTTTTTTTTCTACCTGACAATACTGAGAGCAAAATGATTTTTTTTTTTCAGCATTTTACCACCAACCATCCATCTAGGTTCAGTGATGATGTTGTCTGCCTCCGGGTTGTTGTTTTTGATGTGGTGTGCGGGTGAAAGAATGGCGTACCGGCAAGAGAGCTAATCAAAGGAGGTTGAGGGAGACGTGGCGTGAGCAAGACAGGGAGGAAGAGACGGAGGATGAGGCGTCGGGAGGTCAGAGTAGCATCTCGACTCCCTTGGAGAAGAAGAGAAGTGTCTGGTAGCACCTGCCTCATTACCGTCCGCCCCCCCTCTGCCTGACGTAACCCCGCTAACCCTGAAGAATATACATTAGCTGCTGGCCATACCTATGGGCCATGCAAACACATTTGTACAAGTTTTTGTCGATTAACTAATTCAGAAGTGAGCTTCATTATTCCACTGCCCTTAATTGAGATAACAATGCAAATTCCCTTCATTAACTGTGACATGGACAATTTCTCCCGGGCTCCACAGGGACACCATTATATTCAGAGCCCATGGAGCAGGTTGCAAGGTGTCATCAGATATTCAAATGGCATGCTTGTTTAATTGCAGTAAATGTAGCATGTCCGGACAGGTTGGCGGAGGACATTTGGAGAGCGTGCCTCGCCGTTTTTGTGTCGGTATGTACTGTAGGTGTGTGTGAGTGTTTAGTAATAGAGGCATTTGGGTGGTAGTTAAGGTAGGAGTCAGTTCAAGGTGTGAGTTTGTGTGTGTGTGTGTGTGTGTGTGTCAGTGAGCGTGCAGGGCCAATGGGCCCCCCTCAGGCAGCTGTTTGCAGGCCCCTGTGCAATCCCGTGGGGCTCCTGAGGGAGTGTGTTGTTGGACTCTTGTCTTTTATGGCAGCAGCAGTAAACATGACAGGCTGTTTGGAGACCATCTGTTTCCAATGGCTGCCGCATGGTAACAGGGAGCTCAACCTGAGATCTGCTTGGTGTCTGTCTCAGAGGTAACAGTCCTGTCTCCCGGCTTCTACAAGGGGATTCTGACAGGGAGAGAGACGGGAGGCGGATGAGAGAGGGAGAGAGAGAGAGAGAAAAAGAGGCAGTCCAATGAGTTGAACTTGGCTTCTGCATGTGCTACCTAGCATCAAACAGCACCCTGAGGACCTACAGGTACACCCTTACACAGTCACACATGCACACACACGCACACACACACACACACACACAGGGAGAAAGAAAAAAATAGACATACACTCCCGTTGACACACAAACACCTCAGGCCATTAAAGCTAAAGCAGCATTAAGAGAGGCGGTCCCAGAGCGTGACAGATTGAGTCAAGTTCTTCTAACACTCTCTGGCTGCCGACACGGCGCTATGTCAAAAGCCCATTTCCCCCAACACCTCCTCTTGCCAAATTGAGATGAAGAGGAGAAGACACTGTCGCACTCCTCTTAACACATAAGTCATTAATATGTCTCTGATGCACTCATTTGCTCACCTCACTCATTAATTTGAGGGCTTTCTCGCTTAAATGGCATTCAAATCAAAACAATGTGGGAGGCTTTCAGGTGTGACTCAGACTGATTTACAGGTCTTTTACCTTTGAGGACATCATGTCATTGTTATGGCATCACAGGTGCAATTTTTTTTTTTTTCCACTGTGTTTGAAATCAGCGTTTAAGGAAAAACAATGGTGGCTTGACACTTTTTAATTCAATGAATCCAGAGGTGTATCTGTTGAGACATGGTTGGCTTTCTTCCCGTTCTGGCCTAATTATTCTTTTAATGTCATTTACTTTCCCATCATTACCCCGCCTAAACACCCCCATCCTGAAAGGCCTTGAACCCGTCTCTCTCTCTCTCTCTCTCCCTCTCCCTCTCTCCCCCTCTTTCTGCCTTGTCATTTTACTCCCACTGAACGTACTCACCCATTAAAGAGCTGCTGAGTCCGCCACTCATTATTATTGCTCAGTACATTTACATTGAATAGGTCATTGGAACCCAACTAAGTGGAACTAATGTGGTACAGAATAGTAGAGGGTTTGGGTTCAGTGTTACACAAACCCTCGGCTCTGTAATAAGGAATCTCTGATTGCCGTTAAGTAGAGAGAGTGCCTCACTGATCTGAGTCATGTCTGAAACAAATCTGGGGTTTGTTTCATGGATGGCTGTTTGTTTTGAGGCTTTAATGGGCACAAAACACTTGAAATTATATAAAAAAAAACATAAAGGAAAGCTAGCTCACCTTTCTCTGTCTATGATGCATACTTTTAGAGGTTCTCTTGTTTTTTTTGTTTTTTTCTCAGTTAAATTGTAACCCTGCATACTGTATTGGTCTTGTGATTATGCAGGGACAAGGATGCAGAAGGCTGGGCCATATGGTAGATGTCTCAACGCCATCCTGACGGAGAGAAGACTTGGGAATGGGCCGCAGGGTCACTCTTTGACACCAGCTACCGTGCACCATAAAGAGACAGCAATTATATACACACAGCCAGCCAGTGATAGCCTGCAAGCTGTATCTTAGGACTGTATGCTTTCATAGTTCGGTCTGTTGTAGTGTGAAACATCTGTTATGTTTACAGAAATACAGTCACGTGCTGACAATAAAGTCTATCTTCCTACACAACATGTGTCAGGTCTCCAGTTGAAGTAAAGAGGCAGTAATTCTGTATCTTGTTTCTTCTTCGTAGGCTTGTCTGTGGGTGCAGGCAAAGGAAAGAGATGAGAGTTGATACTTACACCTCTGGCTTAACATGGTGGGTGGGTGCACAGCAGCTGGTTGACTTTTATTAAGACATTGCAGTGTGTATGCGTTGTGTGAGCCTGTTTGCAAAAAGCAGCGTGCATGCTTTTTCAGCCTGTGTAAATGTACATCGCGGTGTATGAGCCAGTGCGTGCTGTGTTTTGAGGCAGATGCAATTGACTGTTCTATCAATTAACACCAGCTTCAGCTTCATGTTACACCACGAAGAGAAAGTGATTTTCTGTACTCGGTTAGGTGGTCATTTTGCCAAACAGGAGAGAGAGAGAGAGAGAGCAAGAGAGAGAGAAAGAGGGGGAAGAGCTAAAAGAAAAGAGGGAATGCTCCGTCTATGTGAATCTACTTCAACTGGATTTAGCTGTATGAAGTGAGATAGATCAAATATTGAGTAAGTGAAGGAAGGGCATCACCACATCAAAGACATGGATTGGGAGGCGCAGGGAGAGATTAAAGGCAGCCTTGAAGAAGTGGGTGAAGGAGACCAAACTGTGGTGGTTGTAGCCACGCTGGATGGGCCAGTCGATAGCAGACCCACTGCACTGTTCGTCCAAGTGGCTGCTCTCTTAGCACATAGCTCCTTTTTTTCCCTTCCTGGGCTGCCAGATTGTAATGACTCACACAATGACCTTGAAAAGGGTCGTGAAAGTGCAGGGAGGAGGAACATTAAGAGGAAGGAAGGGGAAGATATTTAGCAGTGAATTATTCAAACCTTAGAAAATTCTCTGCTGGAAGAAGTTCTCAGAGAGTCTCCGCCATCCTTCTTTTCATCTCCCCCCCCCGCCCCCCAATGTCGTCCCACCTTACACCCGTTACGTAAAGGTTGCGAGATTTCATCTTTCATCTGCGTCTAAGATATTCTTGTTTCATAATGTTGCATATTTTTCGAGACAGCCAAATAATTGAACCGACAATGGAAGGAGAGGAGGACACAATAGTATGTAAACAAAGTTGAAGAGAGACCCCTGCCGATTCTGGCCCAATCAGCCTGCCCTGTTCTGGCCCAGCTTGTGTGCCTGCATGCCTGCCTGAGTTTGGCCAGGTTTGAAAAGTCAGGCTTGTGGGTGGATGCTGCTCATAAATATGTATTTGGCTTAAGCTGTGTAGTCCCACTGCTCTCTGCTCTCCTTGCTCGCCCCAAACCTTATGCTCCTCTCACTCTTCAGTCCTTCATACGTTAGGGATGCTACTTCCTGGGGCACATTCACAGTAAAATGAACAAAAGCATGATTGATGCAAGTTTTTTTTTTCTTTTTTCTGTTACAGGTTATCTCTACAGGGGGTTTTTACACCAGGCTGGCAGAACGGTGATTCAGGTTTGCAGAGATAAGATCCAGGTAAATGCCATCGTTGTAACAACAAATTTTGCCAAAAAAAAAAAAAAAGAATGGAGTGGCACAGTCTGGTAGATCTCAGCTCTACCGCTGCGCCATTTCCTTGTCAGTGAAGCAACACTGAACATCCAAGGGATTAAAAGATTTATGTCAAGATTGTTCAAATCTTGGAAGAATCTGAAATGCACATCCTACTGTTGTTAAAAAATGTATCCTGTAAATACTATATTCCATCCATTAATCCATCCATCCATGTATCCATGTCAAGTCTTGGCTGATGACTTCATCAGAGGCTACACTGCTCTGAGAGCGCGACTCTTTTTTCAAAGTGAGGGAGCTTTCAAACAACCCCATTTGAACAAGTCCTTAAATATAACTTAAATCATCTCCGAAATAGATTTTTTTTTTTTCACCTTGAAAATTGAGATGTGTCTGACTGAGCACATAATCCTGATCCTGAATTTTGATTTGGGCTGCAGCTAGTGTTTTCTGAGGGTGCACTCTTTCTGTATGCGCTTCAAGTCAAAAAGGCACAGAAGCTAAGACCTAAGATCTCTGCATGTACAATCTGCTGGGAATCTGTCATGTGATGATCCCTTTTTATCTACACAGTTGGTGCGTGCGCTTGTGTGTGTGTGTGTGTGTGTGCGTGTGTGTGAGTAAGCATTTGTGTGTGTGTTTCACTGCTTTCGTGTGTATGTGGCAGCCTCACTCTCTCTCCTCCGCTCCTCTATCTTTGTGTTTCCCAGGTCGCCCGTTTGCAGTCAGCTTAGTGAGAACGTGCATATCCATATTCTGCAGTTTAAGACCATGTCAGTCCTCGCAATAATTGATTTTCTCTTTGATTTTTACAATTCTATTTGAAGCACTGTCTTAATCAGAAGCTCTGTGTTGTCAAGCCGTGTGCTGCTCCTTCCTTCCTTTCCTTTATTTATGCTTGTGACCGTTCCTGCCCTTTTTTCTTATAACACTATTATTAGGATCAGACAGTTATGTTCTCTGACAATTCTCAGAAATGGTTAAGATCCCCCAACAAACAGGAATTAATGCCTGCCTGCAAAAACATAGCTCTAGGCCTTAATCAAATAGGAAGCTTTGCTCGTGTCATTCTTAAACGCAAAGAGCAGACGCTATCATAGCTACCAAGAGAAAGCTCAAAGGGCACCGGGATGTTTTTATTGTTGCGGTTTCTGTGTAGTTATCTTGTTAGAGTTGGGTAGCTGTTCTTAAATGATAAGAACATTGATTGATCTTATTGTTCTTATGTAAAAGGGTGAGAATCCCATATGCTGCTCATTTCCCTCCAGGGCTGCAATCGTTTCATTTGATTTTAAAGAAATGAAATATTTTCTAATTGGAGAGAAAAGGGACGTGCCCCCTCGAAAAAAAAGCATTTCCGAAAGCAGTCTCTGTGGTTAAATTTGTCCTTAACAAGATGTCCTGCTTTTATGACTTGATTTTTATTATGTCTTCTGTTACTTGGTGTGTTCATACCTTGATTAAGAAATCATCAATTGAAATTCATCACATTGTTTGTGTGTGTGTGTGTGTGCACTTATGCGCTTGGTTCAAGGGCCGCCAGCTAGAAAGGGAATCAATGCATTCATTGTTCTTTTTATTTTTGTCTTGTTGCGTGTCACACAAGTTCCACTTTTGAAACAAATGTATCATAATGTTCTATGCCTTCTTTTCAGTGATTCTCAAGCTGAGCCAAATTATGAAATATAAATAGGTTGTCAACTATCTTTCAAAACACAACAAAACAACACCATGCAATGTGGAATTTCGCTCTGAATGCGTGAGTTAGGGGTTATGAAGGCTTGTCAGAGAGGAAGTGAGAGTAACATATCTCTTATGTGAATTGTTGTGGAAAGGATAGGATGGAAGAATGACAGTCTGCCGGCCGCGGGCCAAACCGAACCTTTCAGTCTTTGCTCTGCAGGGACTGACCACTCAACTCTGCCAGCCAAGTACTGTACACCGAATGCTGCAGTAACCTTGACAGGAACTGACCTCTGCAATTATAATCCCTGTTTTCTGATGTATTGGTGCCCTTTTTTTCTACTTTTTGCTCTTTTCTAGCAACAGTGTAAAAAAAAAAAACCTAACCCTGCTTTAAAAAGTTTCACTAACTCTCTATTCCCATCCCCAGCCTTGTTCCTATCCTTAGCTTTATCATAAGCCCTATCTTTTATTCTGGCCATGCCTTTGTGTTCATATAACCCTTATCCTCATTCCAACTATATCTCATTTCCCATCTCTACAGATATTGCCATTCCCTCTCCTATTCTTTACCTCAAGGCCCATCCTCCCCAGGCCCAGCCCAGTGTAAACTCCTGCATACAGTAGCCTGTCCACCCTGTGCCCTGGCTGTCAGCTTTCCAGGCAGGCTGTGCTGACAAGGGGAGGCCACTAGGGCTGTCTGTCATGGGGTTATTCTCGGGGCGGAGACGGTTCAGCTGATTCGCTGACACCGGCTGGCGTGTGCGGGGGCTGGAAGGGCGGGCATTTGGCGGGGATTTACAACGTGTGTGTGTGTGAGTGCGTACGTGTGTACATTTGGCGGGGAGCTACCAGGGGTTAGCCTCGCCAGATGACAGGTATGAGGGAGGCGGGGAGAGAGACTCGGGAGGTAAAAAGAAAGAAACACAGGGCTTGCTTCACTGACACAACCAAACACACATATAGACTTTGCTCACACATACATGGCCGGTTGAAGGACAATGAATAGAGCTTCTTGACCTTAGCAACACATTTGGGAATAAAAGCCCTAAAGAGAGGTTTGTTTTAATCAGAAAGCAATGAGTCAAAGCTATGAACTAAGTATAGACCATTTGTAAGACAAAGTTTTAGCTTTGTCTCTGCCTTTTGTGGCAGTGATTATCTTAAAATTTCTCATTATTTCTTTTATTTGCAACTTTTTAGTCACAAGCAGTCATTATGTTTACTTGCTGTATGAGCACAACAGCTGACTTGTGCTGACTTTAATGGTGCACTTTTATGATGTCAGCCAATTGGTGATTTTACTCTCTTTTCACATGCAATTGTACAGCACAGTCATGTCTATTCATCATTATTTACTGGTCTTTGACACGTGTCCAGTTTTTGTTGTTTTTTATTCCTATTCATATGTTTGATCTGTGTACGTACACTAAGAGCAATGTCAAGCAGGAGTCAAAGTCAATTTTAATTCAGCACTGCTCAGAAATTCAACACTGAAACATTCTTTTCTTCAAACATTATGTCAGAGGTCTTAAGTAGTTTTTGCAGTTGGCATTTGATTCCTCCTTTGTTTGGTGAGGAGGTGGTTCTTTCTGGTCATGTCTCAGCTCGTCCTCTGTGTATTCTAATTATAAGTAAATTCAGCAACTTGCCTCTGCTGTTTTAACAATAGAAAACAATTGATCCTTCATTGCAAGTTTCTCACAAACTCTGTGTAAATAATTTTTGCAGCAATATTGCTCGTTTGTCTGTAGATGGTTGATGTTTTAACTGAATGGAGGAATTGTATCAGTGCTAAACAGTGTCATACACACTATGTGCCTGTGTATGGTATTTTCTCATTTTCTGCACCTATGTCAGTCCTCAACAACATTTGAACAAAAGTTGGATTTTTCTGAGCAGAAAAATTTAAAAGGCAGAGTTTCAGGCCTTTTTAGCTTTTTATTGTAGAATATTTTCACTTTCTTACCAAACCAATGTTATTTTTTATCAATGTGAATAGACTCCTAATAAACATGAAAAACCCATAATGATGCATAAATGATACTAAAGACACTTAATTTAAAAAATTGGCCTATGAAAATAAACTCCAGCGCTGTGTCGGGCATCTGAGAAACAAGCCTAGCGATTCTCTGACAACTTTAGTTCACCTGCTGGGGTCCAGTAACAGTGAAGGCTTCATTGAAAGGCAAGTCAAGTAGTGATTTTGTGGTGCATGCATGGTGTAGAATAGATGGAGAATTATCCAGTTATGTAGAACAGATAAACTAGAAATGACAGACTTTGTGACTGGGTTAGATAAATGGACTGGGCCTCTGACACTGGCGAGTAATACTGCATTTGCTTATTTCCTGATTTAATTGATATTTTTCTGACTGGATGAGAGGCTTTAGAGGCCTGGATGTGGCCTGCAGGTCACCAGTTAAGGACCACTGGTCTATATGATCTGGAGAACAGTCTGACAGACTCATACACCCTGCTGCAGTTTAGTCTCACATTTGGGGATTTAAGCACTGATATTCAAAGTATACGATGTCTCTGCTGTCCTGGAGGGTCCCAGACTCTGACATCCTCCGTTGCTTCTTCAGGAATCTGATATCCTTGCTCGAATTTTTTCTCCCTCGGGGTCAGAGGGGCTTGATGGTATAATAGGAGGACAAGACAGTACCGCTGTGAGTCTGAACAACCGTGCAAAAAGTAAAGTATTTAACTGTATTAGAGATTTACTGTAACTTTAGCCTACATGTGTATAAAACTAGTGAATGTTTTTCTATCTATCTGTCTGTGTGTGAGTGTGTGTGTGTGTGTGTAAGGTGAGGATAATCCCTTGATCTCCATCAGAAGATCCCAGCGACATGCCAGTGCTGACTTTGGACACAGGAGCCAGGACGGCCCAGGCGCCAAGGCAGCAGCGTTCCACTCAAGTGGTGCCAGCACTGTGGGCCTTAAACAAACAGGGTCAGCTCACAAAGACAAAGGAGTGACATGGATCCACTGGAATTTCAGACAAGTCTTCAGATTTGCTTTTTATTCATAAATCCGTCAGTCTTCCTGCACGGATTCACAGCAGATGAAGATGCGGGGGTCACAGTTCAAGCAGAGATGTGTAATGCATTTAATTACTCTAAGAAGTTAGACTTTGTAGTTTTCTTTTTAGAGCCCTGAGTGTCTTCTGTTTGATCACTTCTTGCAAGGGATAAAAAGAAAAAGAGTTACTGCGTTTGAAGAATGACTTATTCTTATTAGTTGTCTTTGAAATTAAAACTGTGTTTTGGTATTCTTCGAAAAACTACATTTCATACCTATATATTTACACATATATACATATTTATATAATCTTTCCAAGGAAAGCACACTCGATAACATCTTCTCTGCTCTTACCTTGAACCTCAATTATCATCTTGAGAGTGTCTCAGTCTTACATTAGATAAATGGCAATTGACTCTTTTCTCTTTCCTATAATAGAAGCAGCATCCTGACACTGCAAATGAGATAGAGTTCAGACATTAGTATTCTGTTAATTTGACCCAAGGCGCCTCTATGCAATCAGATCTGAAGCCAAAGCACTTAGCCTATGCTAAGGATTAATGACGGCCATCTAAAACAATTTGGGAGCCAATCAGTTGAACTGAGGAGGGTAAATCTAATATGATAATTTATCTGCATCAACGCGACTCGCCTGGCAGGGAGGAGTATGCTAATTGCACGACCCTTACCTAGTGACTGGATGCACACAGCTGGGTGTGCTGGCTCTGGCTATGCTATTAAGGAACTTTGAGGGACTTTGGAGTTTGCTGAAGCGAGTTCTCCTTGGAGGGTGATGGGAAGTGAACCCCGCCGCTTCACACTGAGCTCAGCCCTGCTCCCCTCAACCCCTCCATTTCAATTTCCATAATGTGCCCGCCTCCAATGACATGACAGCAAGGCGCAAATAAGTGTCTATATTGGTATCAGATGGAGATGTAGAGGATAAGGGTTTTAATATGGTTGGAAGGCCTCCCCAAGGGACCTTTTTTGCCACTACAGAACATCAGTTACACAGTTACAACAATAGTCTCTTAATTGATTCGTTTAATTAGCTGGAGATGGAGCTAGTGCTACAGCCTGTCATCTCGTATCATAGGGGTCTCCTCGGCAGCCCGCATGGCCAGCCTCTTACCCCACACCAGTCAGACTTCCATTAAAGTGTAATTATATGTAAATGAAAACTACATAAAACCTCTTCTCAAGTTGACCACTGAAACAGTCCCGGCTTCCAGCGTCTCTCTTTTTTTCTTCTCAATTTTCACTAATGAAAATATATCAAAAGAGTGATTTTAAAAACCCCCGCGGCCACACGTTTTTTTTTTTTTTTTTTTTAGACTTTTCCACGGACACATTTGAAATCTTTTGCCCTACTTGTGAAAGACAAGCAATTAATCGTCGCTTTTGATGGAGAGGTAACTCTGTAAATCGGCTGCCAGCTTTGTATTGTGGAGACTAAGTGCACTTGGGTGAGTTGCGGGTTGGAAGGGAGAGTGGGGATCAGGGGGCCTGGATGGGGGTATGTAAGAGTTTCTATTTAAACTGACGCCCCCTCAACAAAAACTGCCACCCTTCCAAATCCTTTGCACCCTCTCCCCCCCACCACCCCCACCCCCACCTCCTCCACCTCCTCCTCCTCCTCCTCGTCTCCCCTTGTTGTTTACCACAGGCCCAACTTCACAAGCCCTCTTGGTATGAAGTTGGAGCCACAGAGCTAAGAGCAGGGGAGTGATTACAACTTCCTTCAGTGTGAATGGTGCAGATGTCGGCCTGGCCTCACTGAAGCAGAACAATGCCCTCAAAGGCGTCTGGACACAATGGGCCTTTCTCCTCTGCCGGAGATGTCTCTCTATAGCAGCTTGCAGCGCGGGGATGCTAAGCAGGTGGCACCCAGAGAGACAGAGACGGCCCAGGCCCTTTCAAGTTCCCTCTGGCTGAAAAGCATCAGTGGGTACATGTGTGGAATAGTCGCCGTGGATTGCTTCTGTGGTCAGTCTGGGCATTAGCGTCTGGAGGTGTCATTTAGCTGTGGATTAGCCAGGCCGCCTGTTCACTGGGGGATTTTCCCCCCATTGATGGGCCACCGAGAGAAGCTGGGATTGATGCTCTCTGGCGTCTTTCTCTCTGATCTGCCACTGCTCGGTCGAAGATTGAGAGCTCTTTCACTCTCGTATGAGGAAGTTACTAAGTACCCCCCCCACCACCACCACCACCACTACCCACCTACACTGATGCTGCCTCACTCTCTCTTCCCTCTATTTATTCTCCGTGTTCCAACATTTCTTTTATGCCTTTTTTTTGGAGTAAAATTAATGTAATTTTTCTTTTCGATGGTAAACCATGAAAAAAAAATGACTAGAATAAGTAATAAAAGCAAATTTTGTCCAGGAAACTCAGATAGCAAAATTTTATCCTGATGTTTGAAGCCACGTTTTAGATTACACATCCATTTTTTTTACGAGTATGTGTATACAATATTAATGCATGTACAAGCTTTAAATATTAATATCTTTTAATATATTACTCATACTTGGTTGGTGGTTTCCAGTTGCATGTACTGTACTTATTATGGACTTTTGGATGATTGTGTTTACCACATCATGTGTTTGTGTACTAAAATGGGAGCACCCTGCTCTTATGGATTTGCAGATTTAATTATGACAGCACGAGCGTCCCACCGTGTGTTTACCACAAAGAGTCCCTCTCTACGGAGCTGAATAATTTGCTCTCCACTTCTCCAACTGTGTGGCATTACTGTGGTTTTCCTTGGCCCAGCAGAGAGCGGTGGGGACCAAATGAAGAAGAGTCACCTGGCGTCCCTTTCCAAGGTCTCACAGAGTTAACATGTAATGAATAAATTAATATCTAATGAAGGCGAGGGCCACTATTACACTCACCCTGCACTCATGCCATCAGGGGAAGATAGAGGTTGAAGACACCAAATACTGCAGTCGATGCTGTGAATTGACAAACAACATCAAAAGACAGAAAGACTCGTGCTAAATACTTTGTGTGCTCTCCTACTGTGCTCGTTTGAGCAGAAGTTAATGTGATCTGTACTTTTGTTCTTTTGTCTAATTTTGGTTTTCATCTTGTGAAGTTCACAGTGGATCGGTGCTTTCATCATAGTGCAGGCTGATTTAAGATTTTTGACACTTGTAGGTAGTCCTTTTTTTTAAAAAGATATTATTTTAAAATCTCAAGTAATGATCTCTATTTTCTCTCAGACAAATTTGGCTGATCCAAGGCCTGCCTTTAAATGATGCACATTCATACATATTTTTCTACTTAATGTGTCTTTCTAGCTACTTCATGCTCTTTGCAATTACGATCTTCTACTAGCCGTCTCAACACTTCTCTGTGTTGCAGGCATGCGGACACTATGCTGTCTGGTGTATGATGGCGACAAAACAATGTGCCTACAGATTTACCTTTCTTTCTTATCTTTTGTCATTGAGGGATTTAATGCGTCATTGGCACACGTGCAAGCTGAGCCCTGCTGGGCTGTTGCTAATGTCGCGGCCCCCTTGTGAGAGTACATTATCTCTGAGCCTTCCTATTATTCTGGAACACTATTGACTTCTAATGTGCCTATCTACGCGTCCCCGGATATCTAACGTCATTACGAAGCGAACTAACAATCCATTATTCTCATCTTCTTATCATTACTTCATTAGTTTAAGTTCTCTTGTTTAGTTCTCTTAATTTACATGAATGGCAATTTGCTGTCCAATAAGTATCTGCACATGGGCTGTGAGTTACAGGATGATGGATTCCCTCCATTGTTTTGATGCACTTTTGTTGCCTATTGTGAAAAAAGTTTTTTAAAATGGAAGACGCAAACACCAAAACTGTGGCGAATTTTGTAAAAAATGCAAATGTATGTAATATTCCAAATTGTGAGGTTTTCTCAAACTCCCCATCCAATCAACAAAATCACATGGAGTCTGAAGAGCACAATGCTGTAATGAAAAAAAAACAAAAACTCTTCATTATGCATCAAATAAAAACTTCCAAAGATGAAATGAACAACTCACTTAAGGCTGTTTGTTAAGTGTTATACATCTGCTCAAACATCAGGACATGTTTCCATGTTTACAAATTCTTTCTGCCTTTTTGGAAGAATAGGTAATGCAATATAGTTAGATATTTGCTACTGATATTTTTCATAGACTCAGACCTCTCATAAACTGCCTCAAGATCCTTCCACTTTGCATTAAATCTGCACATCCCAACAAAAAAGGCGCATTTCCTACTCTCCGTTCTGTTCACTGTCTTTGGTGACTTAAGTAAAAGGTCTGTAGCGCTTTAAATTCTCACACAGTAAATGAGTTGAAAAAGCACAAACAGACTTTTCTCCTTTAAGAACAAGATTTTTAAAATATTGTGCACTCATGTAAATGTTC
>JAQNCA010000005.1:5812124-5826357 GCA_029783725.1 Acanthurus tractus | reverse complement strand
TGTGTGTGTGTGTGTGTGTGTGTGTGGTTACACCCACTGTCCCACTCTGTATCTTGGAGCAGACTAGAGTACATTAACAGGCCTAATTTACAATGTATGGACTCTGCCGACTGGAACATTTGCAGTTATGAGATAGTTAAGCGCTTGGTTAACAATGCTTGGATTGAAAATGGGGCCGGTGGCTGCTGCTCGTCCTGAGTGTCTCTAATTATGAGTTGACTGTTGTGCAGTTTTTTAAGTCAACAGTAAGAAAAAATGACCACACAGCCTTACAAATTAATTTGTAAGGCATGAATAAAGGGAATTTCCTGAAGTTTTAGTGTTATTACAAAAGGAATTTTTTATAACTGTAACCATAATGTCACATTAATTAGAATTTAAAAATATTTTAATATATATGTTTCTAATGCTTTAATATACTTTTTTATTGTATTGTTTTATATACTCAGTTTATTTATTTAATATTTATTTGTTTGTTATTTTTTCTTTTTTTCACTCAACAGATTTAATGTGTGTGTTTTGTTTTGTTTTTTCACTTGAAATGTTTAGAAAAAATATTGACAGAACATTTTTTAATGAGTATCACTATTTTGAATTACTTATTTACTTAGATTCTGTTCATTTACTTGTTTGTTTGTTTCAGTGGGGAAAAAAAGCCTCTAACAGATGGGGTTTTAATTCTTCTACTTGGTGCAAAAGCACATTTTTGTATGAATTTTAGTTTCATCAATTACAAGAAAGCCAAAGAATCCGATTTAGGTCTTTTTGGACCAAAGACTCTATGAAATGTCTTATCAATTAATGTGTTTGTAAAATCGTGTCAGACAACAATCCCATTGTCATTATTTTGAAGGAGGGAAAAAAGTACAGTTTAATGCTGCTATTCGTCCTCTACAATATTTTATTTGTTCCTGTATGAAATATAATGTATAATCTGAATCCTTGTAATTTTGTTCTAAATTTATTTCAGGTGTTTTAAGCTAAAAAAAAATGACCATGATTAAATTTGACACATTTAAGTCAAGTCTAAAAACTGAACAGCAGTAGTTGACTCTGGTGCTTTTACTCATTTATCATGCTGATGTTTATTTTGACCTGCTTGCTGACAGCTACATGTTTCTTCATTACAGACAAAATGAAAAAAAGACTCATAAACATTTTACACCTTAAATGTTTTCTGACTTTGTGTCACTGAAGAACTGAGGTTCTGGTTTTGTGGGCAGCACTGCCTCTAGATGTAACATTGAGAACTACAGTCCTATCAAGGTTTTAATACAGTTTTTAAGGTAATGTCTTTTATTAAAACATATAAAAGGGTAAGAGTGAGGGGTTTAAAGATTCCTCTTGTGAATTTACATTGTTTTCTTGGAGGTAATTTCACAAAAGAACTTTCATTTTCTTGTAATTTGTGTGTGTTTTCAGTTCTTTGAATGTGTGATAGGACCCTTTAATCCAACAGCTGCTCTCTCTCACATTAAAAACAAAAAATTACAGAAAGCATAAGACTTGACTCACATAAGTGATTTGAAAATTTGTCTCTTTCCAGTGAAAGGATAAAAATGAGAATGAATGAATTGCAGCTCTGATGTTTAATTGCTTTTTCATGATCCAGCAATCCTGCAGGAAAATGCAGCGTAAAAAAGCCCAATTAGAGTCTTTTCACTTTGTGCTGGAGACAGCAGGGTTCAGGCTGATTGTCTTTCTCTGCTAGTTGCTCTGCTCCAGAAGGTGATACTGGGTTGGACCCCTGTTACCCTCCGAGCCTTCTGTTAAATTTGGCAGAAAAAACACCGGGGCTCAAGGAAGAACAAAGGCGCGCCGGTTTCACCATAGAACCAGAAAAAGAATCCCTGAAGAATGCATTAATTTGGTCTAATCGAGGAGACCCATTCCATGCTTACTCTAGCAATAAGAGCTATTGGAGCAAGCAGGAAGCAGCTCTCCTTGTTAAATTGCCCAAAATGGCTCGGAAGTTCTTTAGCATGCTCCCTCCATACAGCAGATGCTCTGCATTAATTGGTCTATAAAGGCCTGACCCGGGGTTCTGTGCTAGGGGTTTAAGAAGCATATTTATTATTTGCTATAACCTGGCGTACATGATGTGTGCACACTAGGGCCGTATTTCAGGATATTATACAGTTCTTAATGTTGTGCGTGCTTCAGGGAGCTGGTGTTTGGGAGGTAATGTTTTAACAGCAGGTAAGTCCTAAACACCATTCATCAGAGGCCTGCTCTCTCCCCTCATCCGGCCACAGCCATGACTGATGGGCCTGTCTTTTGTATGAATGTTTAGCACAGTGGAAAGCCATATGCCACTGGCACCGACTCCTGCCCACCACCTCCTACTGTAGCAGCGGTGGAGAGAAGAAGGAGAAGAAGAAAGTCAGAGATAATGGCAGGATGAGAGGGATTGGGTTCAAAAGCAAGAGGACGAGAGAAAGGATGATAAGTATAAATAAGGCGAAAAATCACACACTGGTTTTGCCCAAAACTCACCTGAAAGCAGCTTTAAATTCTGTCTTACTAAACACATATGGCTTAAACTCTCAGTAAAGTAAGTCTCTCAGCTACTTTACCACTGACATACGACATCAGTGCACATATACATACATTCAGCTACACACATTAACAGTGGTGGAGATGTATTTTTAATAAGAGAAGCTTTGGTGGGAGGTGAGAGGGGTGGTGGTGCTGGGCTGGTCCATCTGTCCCAAGCAGCCTCTCTCCCAGTGCTGCTGCCGCCCCCTCGTGAGAGAAGCACAGCTGTTACTGGAAAGCCCTACTGTCCAGAGAGGGGCTCACACTCCTCCCCTCTGTCCTCCATCCCTCTGTCCCTCCAGCCCTCCACCTCTCCGCCCAAACACCCCTGCAAGAGGATGAAACGAACCAGCAAGCCCAGCCACTGTGCAGTCAGCCTGCGCGTCTGCAATTTCAAACCTCTTTAGATCATTTTTCATGCTCACCAGAAATGAATAATGCACACATTAACTGGTGCCAGTTAATAAATTTCCGACTCACTGCACTATATTTTTCAATAAGGGTCTGGCTGCTTCGTTTTGTTTTGCAAAACAGCCTCAGAAGGCTCCTGCTGCAAATTATCCCAGCCCCCTCTTTTCATCCACAGCCAGAGAGCCTTTCCTTGACTTAAGAAATGATAAAATCGTGAATCGCCTTAAATTTTTCACTGTTGCATGCAAATGTCAGCGAGTACATTGGCCATTTTGTTATATCCATGATCATTTATTGCTTTTCTCAGCTGAAGATAATACACCACAACATTTTTCGCAAGAGTGCATCCTCAACATTCAGCCCCCAGGGCACTGCTACATAGAAACAGAATCAATCTTGGGGAACTTCCAGGCTTTGTAAGGGAGCCAAATTGGCAGACTATGTCCATTATATCAGTTCAGCAAAGCCCTGGCTAGCATCTGGCCACGCTGGACGTTTTATAGCCCATCTCTAACTATTAATCATTGGCCGCGACATCACGGACTCTCAAGAGGGTGTCTAGATGCTCTGATAAAAGGGAAACGCCACTGAAAATGCCAGGGCATGTAGACGCGACGGTCCCAATACCCACTGACAGTAGCCCTCCTTAAAATGACAGAGTGCATCCAAGCCAGACGGACAGAGTGGTGTCAGGGAAGCGCTGTGACAGGCGAGGGGACCCCTCTGAAAATGCCACCGTGCCCCAGTGGCCCACAGTGTTGTAGTGCACTGGTAGTATCTGTTCTGAGGTCGTGTCATGTAATATGATCTAGATGTAGCGGACAGGGTGGGTTCCCTCTCTGGGATGTGGATGGGGTGTCAGACAAGCTGCTCCTCTAATAAGGGCTGCCATTCTAATGATCACTCAGTCAGCCTAACCTCTGACCCCTACTGTTATAAGAAACAGAGGGAGGGGCAGGCTGCGATGGTGGGAAGGACTGAGGGTTCAAATGCACAGTATTTACATCAATTAGACAGGCAAGATGGAGGTGCCCATCAGAGCCCATTAGGGTTGTTGTGGTTGGGGAGGGGGGACAGCGAGGGCCCTACAGAGGCCCAGCGGACACATCACAGGACTGCCCTTGATCGCATCCTGTCACATTGATGAGAACTCTGTCAAAGTGACTCTTACAGATGTACAGTATGTTTGTGGTTCTGTGTATGTGTGTGTGTGTGTGTGTGTGAGTGAGTGTTTCAAGCTACCATGCCCGCTTCCAGTCCCTCTTTAAAACACTACAAAATACAGTAAAACAGCTTATGTTATCATTAAACTTCTGCGTTTCATCCACTATACATCCGAGCCTATTAAATGTGAAGGCCCTGTTTTGTGTTTTTGCAGTTCTACTCATTTAATTCCAGGGTGACAATCATGATGTGTTCCCACTGCTGCTGCATTTAATGTCTCAGGATATTTCATTGTTGCAGTTTTGATAAACCAAAAGCGGATGCAAAATAGCACACCTGCTGTTCCAAAACGCCCTCAGTTGGTTCAAATTAGTGCTCCCCCGCTTCTTGCTCCTCTGTTGAATATGCCTCAGCAACAAAAGGATGCCAGTGTTTTTTCATAATGAGTTTTTTTTTCTTCTAATATTGAATTTTGTATTACATATTTGTAGGTGTCTTTTTTTTTTTTTTTTTTTTTTTTGCTGTGAAGAATCAGACAAGATTCTCCAAAAATCCATTGATTTCTATGATCAAAACTTATCAGTGGGATTAATAGAAGACAATAAAGAACACCTCCTGGGAGCTGATTTCATTATATCCTTGTGATGGAGCATCCGAGCAGGTAAAAGGTGTGCAGTGAAAACCCAGAGAACAAGGAAAGGACTTCATAAGGCTGTAGTATCCCATCTTTTATTAATGTCACTCCCTAGGACAGCAGGTTTTTGTCAGTCAGAATGGATAATGAAGATGTTGGCGGGGCCGGTGAATCCATCCCTTTAATACTCACATATTTTATGATAATGAAAGGTATTCAAAGAATGATTATGATAAAATGTGGGCTCCCCCACTGATGTGCCAGCACAGCTGTGCAGCTAGACAGTCAGCTGCAGGCACCCAATGAAAGGATCACACAGTAAGTAAAGAAAGAATCCACGAGTACATAAAGCGAATAGCTGATGGTTTTGTAGCCAACCGTACATCGGCAGCCCTGCATGTTACACTGCATGACGAAAAATAATATGAGGGGGAAAGCTTTCAGTCTTGAATGTCACTATTCAAACCTTTTTGATCTTGTTCTGTCTGCGTTCGCTCCTTAGCATGAAGCCCTCTTACCATACTGACCTTTACATGAGTCTTGTTGAAACAGGTTTCATCTCGAACTAAACAATACATCAAGTGTGCTGTGAATGCAGGCTATTTGTTATGGTTTCAGATATGCATACCACTGACTCTTTACATCAAAGCAGCAAAAATAAAAACAAGAGTTGAGCAACAAGGAAATTTCATCATGTGATATTAGTTGCATATTTAGGAGGTCATGTGCAGAGGACATGGATGGTCGTGTGTGCCGTGGCTCCCCCTGATGTGCATATCAGTAACATCTTTCAAGCATCAAAGCATCAACTGGTGTATTGTACTGTATGTGTAAACAAACTTAGCGGCCCCGAAAGCAAAGCCATACCATCCCGCCAGGGCTTCAAAAGTTTCTTGCAAGCTGTAGGAAGCAGGTGAAAAAATAGAAGTGTGTTGAACTTTGACCCTCGGTGCACACTTGTTGACTGATGTTTCACACTGGGGTCGCCTTTTCCCTCAGCAGCGCTCTTCAAGAGGTGCAGGCCTGTGTGCGTGTGTGAGTGTGTGTGCGTGTGTGTGTGTGCATGCACGGATAGTCCCTGAGGAGATCATCCCCGTCTCCCTTTGAAGGCTCTGTGCTACAGAGCTGTTTTCATACAGCACTGGCCGTGGGTTTCCTGTCTCAGCTGACCCCTCGTCTCCTCGTGGACACTTCAGAAAAACTTCTCAGCGCAAACACCTTTCTCCCATTAACTACAGAGACTTCGGGAGGAGCTGGAAGGCAGAGGGGGGTTGCCATCCCACTCAAGAACAAAAGAGACGGGCATTTAAAAAACAAACAGGATAACCACGTTAACCCACAGGCGGTCAGCGCTAACCAGCTGATGCCTCTCTGGGACGGACAGTGTGCTGCATTTCCCTTTTTTTTCCTGCTGGAATAAATGCTAAATTGTGGCCATGTGCAAGCTAGCGATCTCGGTCCGAGCTATGGCAGCTTTTGAGAGCAGAAACATTTGGAACTCCTGAAAAAGGGCCAAATCAAATAGGTTTTTACAACAGATTCTCTGAATCCACACACGCATGGTGCTGCGTCCAGCTGACACAACACAGGGTCAGAGATGAAAAGAGAAAGGGGTTCACTATGGATCAGTTCCACATGGCCTTCAAGTGGAGCAACAAAACAGCACAGAGCAGGCGATCATGTAACCAGCACAGACACATCCAGCACACCTGCCCCAGACACATCTCACACCCATGAAATTAAATTAGATACTCAACCTCATACATGAAAAAGTCTTGAATAATAGTGAAAGCTAAAAAAAAAAAAAGGACAACATGCAACTGTGCGACATATTGCTTTTCCCTTTCAGGAGCTTTTTTTTCCCCCCACTCTAAAGAACAAAACTAAAGCCAGATACACAGATCATGGTCTTTATTTCCAAATGGTACAAAGCCGGAATTTTGTGAGATAAAATAATACCAAGTGGAACAATGGAACAATTTGTTTTACAGCAGACTGGGGTCCCAGTGGGCTCCCTCAGGGTGTGTGCCGTTTAAGCTGGTCTAGTTTGCGTCGCAGCATGTTATAGTTGTCTCTGGTCCCAGGAGCCTCGGGGTCCAACTTTAGAGACAGCTCATAGTGTTTCTTTGCCAGCTCCAGCTTTCCCCAGCGATGATACAGCACAGCTGAGGAGAAACACAAACGCTGTTCAAGCTGAGAAGCAGCGGCCACTCTAATTCTATTCATTTAGCGCATTCAATACAGGTCAAGTAGGCTTCTGTATCATGCTGTAATATGGCTTCTGCTAGCATGCGCAATTATTCTTTTAGCTTTCGAGCCCTTAGAATCTCAATCAACTCGGTGAAAGTTGTAGTGGCTTACCTAAATTGCCATGGCAACTGGCAGCATTTGGGTTGATGCGAAGAGCGTGGAGGAAGAAGCCCTCTGACTCCTGAGGACAAAAAAAACCACAAAAACACTGAATAAGAAATGCACCACCCATGATTTCGAGCTCACACCGAGCACACTCTGTGAGGAATAAAGTCATCAACATGCATGAAAAATAATGTTCTGAGCTGAAATGTTTATACTTTGCATCCTGACCTTGTATTTTTGTAATTTCCCCAAAACATTAGCCAATGAAAACATGATGGTGTGGTCGTTGGGGAGGAGCCTCAGAGCCTCTCGTCCGATCAGCTCTGCCTGATCCAAGTTACCTGGAAGACAGAACAAACAAATAAGAAAAATGTCAAACAATAACATTTCCAGTGATGTACACGCACCTCTCACCCACGTTTGTGTGAATTTGTAGTAAAATCGACACAAAACTGTCTGTTAGCATTCATGAGGCGAGTCAGAAACATAAATGCAGAGGTATAACTGTAATAACAGCTGGTATGGAGACAGTCTGACTGCTTGCTTTATTTGTCAGCAGTGTCTAGAGCTGAGTTTTTCCCCTCTCCACACATGGAGGAGCGGTTTAGTCTCCTAATTAAGGCTGAACACAAGGCCCACTGGGTTATTGATCTCTGTCACAGACCCATCTGATGTCTGGCCAGAAATGGAGAAAGAGAGACAGTCAATCAGAGAGACAGACAGAGAGACAACAGCAGTCATGTCCTGAGTCATGGCCTGTGCCCTTCAGACGCAGCTTGCTAACATGTGAATATGCGTCTGAGAGCTTCTTCCCAAAACATACACTGATTCTGCCATTTGTTTGTGCAACGATCAAAATAAAAGAGGGGGGTTCAACATCAAAGAGAGGAGAATATTCCCAATTCCTTGCTATTTGAAAATGACACCTATTGTTCTTCTTTTCTCTCTCTCTCTCTCTCTCTCTCTCTCTCTTTTTTGTGTTTGGGGTAGCTGGGGAGAGGGGTAGAATTATTTCTGTCAGATTTGGGGAACAAATGCGGTGGGGGAACTCTGAGGGGGCGCTGTTCTAGCTGTGCTTGCCCATGTTTGATCAGGAGCATACTGGGCCCTGATTGGACAGTTCCAGTGCCCTCCTGGGAGACTCCGCCCCCGCGGGAGCAGCTTCTGACAAAACGGCTCGAGCTTTTGGAAATCAGAGCATTCTCCACACGGCAGGGAAGAGTGCCTTCAAAACTCACAACACAAAGCTTTAATACATAAATTTCAAGCATTACTGATTCCTGCTCTTCCGGTCTAATCTTGTTGGCCATTTAGATTTCCTGCCTTTCCAAAACAACAACGCTGTGTTTCTTGGCTGTTAATGCAGGAACAAGCTGCACCCAGGACAGAGAGTCCTTTGATAGTGCAGTGACTTTTAAATTCGCACACGAATAAAGCTAATTATTACTATTGTCATTATTATCATAATTATAATTTGTAGCAGCAGTAGTATAGTGACATTACATTACACAAATTATAGTATTTGTGAATTTGCAGCATGAAACATATATATTTTTTCAGCAGCTCTCAGAGAGATTTAGAGAGATTTTACAGGGAGAGATTTTTTTTTTCTGTCTGAAAGCTGACAATATATATTTTGCAGCAATATCAGGTTCCCATCAGTTGGTGTGATTTATTTTTTTAATACTAGCACTTTTAGCACTTTTAGTACAGTGTCTTTGTGTGTGTGACTGTGCATTTTGTTGGTACCAGTGTTGTCCAGCAAGATGACCATGTTGTTCCAAGCCAGGCTGTGGTCGGGCTTTAGCATGGTTGCGTTCCTCCACGCATTGAGGGCATCCAAATGCCTGTTCTGGTCAGCATACTGTCATGAATAAAGGGATATTAAATTCTAAAACTGCCCCTTCGCTATGTTTGGAAAAAAACAACCAACATAATATAATTTTTCTTTTGCTATTTGGTTTACATTTTAAGATTTAAGTCACAGAGGAGGACTATGTTGAAAATGGCTTTATCTTGATTTCTGTTTTTTAAAAACATACAGCCTCTGTTCTTTGAGAGCAGCTCCTACTGAACAGTGTTTAATGCCCTAAAATCTTACCAAGCGTCCTAGGTTGTAGTAGCAGTCCGGGTATTTTTTCCGAAACCGGATTGCATTCCAGTAGCTTTTCTCCGCTTCCTCAAACTTCTGCAGGCTGTTCTGAACTATACCAAGATTCATCCAAGCTGCAGCAAAGTCAGGCCTGCATAGATTTAATAAATAAAAAAGGCAATCAGGAGGGAGATATTTGCTGTTGGAATCAGTGAAATGAAACGGCTGGTTTTTTTTGTGTTGGGCGACGTACTGAATAGAAACAGCTTTAGACAACAGCTGCTCTGCCTCAATCAGTTCATTCCTCTCCTTCAGGATATTTCCCAGGTTGTTCATGGCGTGGACGTAGGTGGGATGTAACCTGAAAGAACCAGATAACTAAAGTTAGCACATTTCAGCCTTTTCCTACTTACACTGTAGCTTAATGGATTATTAATGCTCTTTAAGAGATGTACCTGACTGCCTCTCTGTAATATCCAATAGCAGCAGTGGTGTTTCCTCTGTCAGCCAGGTTCTTACCCACATTATAATGGACCTAAGGAATCGGTCATCAGAACATTAGATACCAGGCTGGGACTTAAATTTCCTGCCTGCAAATTATTTCCACATGATAGCTAAACGTTTTACTTTCACAAACAAAGTAGAGATTTTTACCTTGGCATTGAGCGGACAGACAGACAGGGCGCTGGTGAAGAGGCTTCGCTCTGACCGCCACTGATGACTGCGGAGAGCACAGCGAGCTACATACACACACAGCAGAGCCAGCATAGACACATACAGCAGCTTCTGTATTAGGGAAAGAAAAAAGGCAAGGAGGAAAAGGAAAGAATAAGACATTTAACAACTACACACTGTAAGTAATTACGACGCTTAAGCTTAAAAATACATTATCTGTGAGTCAGACTTAATACACTGCAAATGTATCAATGCAACACGTGGACACCACCTGCTGTTATCATCCCTTTATGGGTGAGTCATTAGTCATTTCTCCTGTCTGACCCTGCTCTGCGTCACTGACTTATGGAATCATCAAAGCTGCGTAAACAGCTGGTTAAATAAAAGAGTTTAAGCAGGGCAGTGCGAATGGTGGCTCATAAGAGTAGAAAGGTCACTGCGTTGAATCTTTGCTGAAGGCTGAGGGTTCAGCAGTTTGGTGGTTTCCTGTCTTTCCACCTGGTCTTTTAGGCACGATTTAGCCCTACCCTGTATTTGGACCAGCGGCAGCAGCAGTGTCCCAAAGTGTAGGCCAGCAGCAGGCAGTAACCAGCCGAAGACAGGTACAGCACCCTCTCAGCAATGACGAAGCCAACCCTAAAGAATATGTTACAGGCCGGCAGGAAAGGGACCACCAGCAGCACCAGAGCCAAGGTCAGCGTCCTGGCAGGGAGGGAAGGAGGTCACACAGTGCTAATGGATTATGATAATATGCATGACACAAAAAAATTGTGTCTGACACTGTTTGGTGAAGAAAGTTGACTTCAGTAAACCACTCCAAAAACCATCCTAAAAACAGGAAACTTTCCCTGTAAAGCAAGCACACCCACACACACACATACACACACACACACACACACACTCAAATTCTGTCTCTAAACCAACAGAGAATTTTAAAACTCAATCCAGACATGGTGTTCTGGTCACACTGTGGTGGATATGATACAATTTTCATAATCAAGTGCAAGTCTGGAGAGGCCCAACATGTACTTCTTCTCATCTACAGCGAGTGTGAGATGGCTGAGCTCGCTTACCTCCTTCTCTGGCTGTCCTGCGAGCATAAGGCTTGGTTTATCAAGCCTATCAGGATGCACCAGAGCAGCAACAGCCACACCATCCTCCAATCAGTGGCTGACTTAATGAGAGGCACACAGCCCATGGACCAATCAAAACACAGCCACCAGGGACACAGCAGCAGCCAGGCATTCAGAGAGTAGTAGTAATTATAGTTCACTATCTGCCAATCAAAGAGGACCAGGAGGAGCGCAGAATGGGAGAGAGTCGGGAAAGATGAGGGCAGAAAAACATTTTCAAATTCAGGATCAAAGTCAATGACTGTGCTTAAAAATAAGAGGTTACATGGGGCAAACTTAACATTGGATGATTGCAGCGTTGCATAGATCCTAACATGTATTGTTTTAAGAAAACAAGAGATAATTCCAGGATGTCACAGTGGCAAAATTAAATGTTGCATCACTTTACTCACTCGAAGAAATACATTTTCTGCAAAAGAGGCGGGATTGTCTACTTCAGTGAATGCTGGTGGTCCCGTTCCCATGATCCTCCATCGTGAATAAAGCATCAACAGTCCTCCAAGACCCAAGAGAGTCAATCTCGGAAGCAATCCCGTTCTCAATATCTTACTTACCTGTCAGAAAAAAAAATAACCACTCAGAACTGATGAATAAAAATCAATGTTTGGTTGAGACTCCAAACCACAGTTTCATGAGCACAAAGAACTAAAATTCATATTGCTTTACATAGACGATGTATATGATGTGACATTAATCATACAAGTGAGTGCATAATTTATGACGGAGAGGAGGGGGAGGGTATATAAACTATAACTCACATCGAGCGGATTCCTCCTAAGGAGTAGCCTCTGGCTGAGCTCATACACATTAACATTACAGATCAGGAGGACATCAAAGGCTGCATTCACACCCTGAAGGAAAATACATAGAAAAGGAGGAGAAATAGCATTTAAAATGCATATAGGTCAGCAATAAAAAAGGATCTTTAGTTCCTATCACACATATGAAAAACACACGACTTTTAGGTTTTTCATGTAAGCAAGAACAAGAAGAGATCACATCAACTGGTATCTCTTTACAAAATGTTAGCAAATGAGTATTTATCGTGCATCAAAGATATGGTTTCCCTTAAAATACTGTTTCAGACTGGATGTGATGAAATCATCAAAACAAAGGTGAAGGCTTTACAAAAATAAAAAGAGACTTTGTACCAAGACTGTGATGCCCTGTTCTTTACAGAGCATCGCTGCAGCACACAGCAAGAGGCTGACCACAACCCACTGGACAGAAAACCTGTCATCTCTGTCACTCCCTGGGAACATAAAGCCGAGACCAAGCCAGTTATGGACAGATAGGGCTTAAAATGTAGGTGTTCAAACAGAAGCATTTAAAAACAAGCAGCTGCACAGTGTTTGATGCGGGCACTTTGTTTATCAGCACATATGGACAGTCTATTCTACAGGAAAGCATTACAGTGGACAGAGGGAGTAATACTTCTGTTCGTTGCCTACCTCTGTTGAAAGCTTTGCAGTAGGCGAAAAACGAGAGCTGGAAGAACAGAGCGCACAAAAGATCTGCCCGACCCACAATACCAGCCACCTGATTGAGATGGAGAGGGAGGGAGGGAGGGAGGGAGGGAGAGAAGAGAATGAAAGATTTGAAATGCATTGCAGGAAATTACAAGTTAAACAGCCAAGTATATGTTAAGAAACAATATTAGCATGTTCATCCTTTCATACATTATTGGATTTTGTATTGGATCTTCCATCTGACATTCTGTTTTGCATGGTGCATCCAGTTTGGAATGGAGGCTTATTAAAAAAGAGAGGAAAAATCTCTCATTATCAGCTCAGCTTGTTGGTGTTTGTATTTTATACAGTGTGTGGGTACAGTACGGTTGGCATCCTGGGGTTGCCTGCTTTGATACATACAGCCGGCCAAAGCCAACAGTGTGCCTGCCTCTCACCCCCCAGGTCTCACCCAGTCCTTGACCTGCATGATTAAAGAGAATTGAGAGGGGGAATTGCTGCTTTCCAGCCAGGCTTTACAGCAAACACACATATGCTGGTGGGTCAATAAGCATCCCAACACAGCTAATAGTAAGGCCGTGCCACCGCACACACCTTGGCCCCGTGCTCCCTGCTGAAACAGGCCTTTTGTTCTTAGCATGGAACCACTGCATGTTTAGTATCAAAACCTCTGGACTAGAATGTCAAGATGCCTTGATGCGCTGCTGTAGAGAATCTGTGTTTTTTAAAAAAGTTTGTTTGTGGCCAAAAATCACAACTCGTGCAATGTATCAAAGGGCCATGACAGCAACAGTCCCACACCCAGTCCAAGTTCAAAGCAAGACAGGAGTCAGCCTAATTAGTGCATGAGGCTATTGAAACAAAAAAAGCGGATAAAAATCTCACGTGACTTTTTTTGTTGTTGCTTTCATATTTTGTCGATGTGAATCAGCATGCACCTCATAAATTATTATCACGGTTTCTATCTCCATGTGTGCTTGTTCTATTTAATGCTACCATGAAAGCCAAGTATGAAAGAATTCAAATGTATTTAATAGAAATAAAAAATTAAAAAACTCTAATGAACTTGAATTCTACTTACACTCTCTGTGTGGACTGGGTGTGCAGCAAAGAACAAGGCAGCAAGCAGAGAGGTCTTGGGAGCGTGGTTCAGAATCCCACCCTTGTCATCATAGGCAAGTCCCCCAGTCAGTATAGCAAACACGTCGATCATAAGGGCGGATATGACAGCATGGAGGACGATGTTCAGCACGTGGAAGCCGACAGGGTGCAGGCCTCCTGTCAAGAGGTAGTTCAGTCTGTAATAGAAAAAGGTGGAAATACAAAATGTTAAACGTATTACATATGGAAAAGTCCACAGGTGTGTGTACGTGAGTGTGAGTGAGAGGGATACATGTTATTGTACAGTGATACATATCACAACCCAATGAATACCTGTTGTGATATGACAGCAGTAAGGCAGAGTTGAGTTAAAAAGTAGTGAAATCAGCTGTAAGGAGAGCAGCACCGGTGAGTGACTTTGTTGTCTGATGCAGCAGCAGCAGATTGGACAAACTCTCAGCTGTGCTTACGAGAAACTTGCACCTTGGTAAGTCTGCACCAAGCTCCAGAGGTAAGAGCATGGAGAGAGAACGTGCAATTAAACTCAGACCAGCGCAGCGTTCCACAGATCCACATACACTGAATAAATGGATTCCAGCAGACTCCAAAGAGAGTTTCTGACTTGTGTCCCCTGTAGTTCATTGTGGTGGGTGGGACTTGG
>JAQNCA010000005.1:5790296-5803164 GCA_029783725.1 Acanthurus tractus | reverse complement strand
ATGAAGAACAATAGTTTGCTGCTCAGAAAGATTCATTTCAAGCAAAGTTATGCTAAATTCAAAGCCGTAATGCTATACTCTGCTATAAAATGATCTTACTGATAAAAGGAATGTGGTCTCGGAACTCAGGTGGGAGTTTGCATCGCTTTTTCTTGCATGGTCAAGACACCAGATTGTTTGTTACAAAGACCCATCTGCGAAATTGTCCTTGGAAAACTTCTGGGAAATGAAAAGAACCGTCAAAAAACTGGGCAGGTGATTAGACAGATCATCCATCTATAGCAGTTAAAGAAGGGCTAATTTAAACCAATCTGATCAACAAGCTATAATATTGTAGCAGGAGAGCCCCCGCCAGCAGAGTCAGGGAAGAGTTACCACTTATTTTCATCAAGAAAAGCCTTCAATTCTTTGCTCTTCTGTCAATAAACATATACTCTGGTATCATGGATGCTACAGCAGCATTTATGCTAACATCTTCAGGAGCCACCATTGTTGTTTTCAACAGAACTCTCACAGGTTAACACATCTAAACCCTGCAGGCTGACACCAGTAGTCTACATCTGGTGAGCCAGGCGAGCTCTCCATAATGTTACTGAAAGTCTTGAGACGGTGATCACTGTTCACTTCGAAGACAAGTTAGTGTGGCTGTTGTTTGTGTCAATATTAGAACTTATGATGAGAATTTCTTTTAATGTAAGTTTGTTACAATTAGAACTAAAAACATGACAAAAGAGAGTAGACTGATGAATACTAAAGAAAATGAGATAAACCACAACTTTTTTGCTTAATTTTTCAACACTATGTAACAATAGTAAAGCAGAACAATAACGAGAAAACGCTCAGCAGCTTATTGCTTTTGTGCAGAGAGGCGTCTTGCTGTTCTGACACATGATATAATCTCTTTACCGCAATATAAATTTCCTTTTAAACATTCAATCAAAACATCACACAGGTGCACACTTGTTCTGAGAAAACCTGCATCTTAAACAAAGTTAGTGCTTTGCAATTTTTTAGCCGACTCTCTTTGTGGTTCTTCAAAGAAAACACTATGCAAATAAGCTGGAGAGAGTTTTGGTTCATTTTTGGTTCTTGGGATATGTTTTTTCCTGGGACTGTTTGGGTGGCATGACCAAAGTTTCTCTGCGCACCTTGACCATCTGAGATATTCAACCTTTAGGCCCAAAATCTCCTGTCAAAGCCATCAAATGTCAATATCCTGCCTAGTCGTGTTTCTCTTTACTTTCAACAAACAGCTCTTGAAAGAGGATTTGAGGATCTGCCGTATTTTAACACTTATTTACCATGAAACCTCACAGTTTGACACTATGCTAAAATACACAAGAAAATCTGAAATATTATGGTCTTCAGTTTTTGTGAGCAGCTGTTATGCATAGGTTGATGTTCTCGGGTCTCTAAGTGGAAGAGACAGTGGTAACCCTTAAGTAAATGGGAATCGCAGGGATCCGTTGCCAGCAGTGGGCCACCAATATTTGTCCACATGGGTATGACCCTTTCGAGGGCCAGGTCATGGCAGGCATGCCAGTAACAGCTGGGGGAGGAGTGATGGGTGTCAGACCACAGCACACGTCAAAGCCCAGACAAGCATCTGACAGCTGGATGACATTGAACCGGGAGTTAAGGAGAATCTGCCTGTTGAGTTCGTCTTTATTATCACATGTATATATTTTTTACAAACTAAAATTATATATTTTGCAGACGGTTGAATTAAGTACTTTAGGAGATTACATATATGATAAATAATGCCTGATCCATTCATACACACCACCTGGTCAAACCATTGCTTTGGCAGACAATCTGCCCATTACTTATTAGAGTATTCCCATCAATTATTTGGCAGGTGTATTGAGCAGATTTAGGCCAATATGAAGGCCCTATTAGCATCTGAGGCCCACTTTAGGGGTTGATATTCATCCACCTCCGTCCCTCACACAGAGAGGAGGGGACTAATCTCTCAGGGTCTCCCCCCCCCCTCAACTCCCTTTTGCCTGTCTTTCCATTTTCTAACCCCCCAACCTCCCTCCTTTCCCCTCTGGAAGCTTGCATTAAACATAAAGACTCTGCATGGATGAGTGAGTCAACAAATTACCACAGCCAATAAATGGGAAAAATGATCTGCCCCTCTATATGCCACCAGACTCTTATTTTCTCTCTCTTTCCATCTCCCTTTCCTTTATTTATTTATTTTATTTTTGATTATTTTTTTTACTGTTTTCCTCCTGCCTTCTCCTCCCCCGGTTACCTTATACTGTCCTCCATTAAGGTTGTTGTGCCAGGCTTTTAAATAAACATGATCTTAGCCTGAGCTGCTCCTTATTGCATTTAGTTAGAGCATCCCTCCTCATGCTTGACTGGCTGTGTCCATCAACTCAGGGGAGCCTGACTTGCTGCAAAATCCCAGCTAATACACATGAAACTGATACAGCTGTTGGTCTAACCTTTGAGTGTCTCCTAAGGAGCACAGTGATATTTGCACTTAATAAAATTATGCCTACCAGGAGAATATGCCGCTGACATTTGCCATTTATCAAGTTGAGGTGGCAGTGAGTCATTAGTGTTCAGGGTACAGTCAGGAGTTGCTACGCTTGCAGTCAAGTGTACAAGTGACTGTACACCGAAGCAATCTTTTTTTTTTTTAAAGATCATATGTAACTGCAACGTTAAAGGAAATGAGTTTTTTCACCTTAAGATCACTCTGGAGAATAAATAATTCTATATTTTTCTCATCTTTCATCCGGCATGAAACAAATCCTTCCCTCACTCTAATGCACTGTCACATTTAGCAGTAAGTGTCCTCGTGAATCTGAAAAGTAGTCATTTTGTCCTCTGCAGCTCTTTGCTTACTTAAACTACCAGTTTGATGCATACATACTGATCCATGAAGGGATAAGGAAACAAGATGTGAAGTTTGAGGGATGAGGGGGACCAATCCTGCAACCTTTGAAGAATTTATATTGTAGGTATTTTTAAAAGTAGGTTCCTGTTATGTTATGTTCTCTGCTGAACACAGAACAGTTGCATGAATTTTTCAAATAATTTAACAAATGATTTATACTGTAAGTATTTTAACTGCCACCTAACTATTCTAATATTTATGGTACATGATCATCTATGAGAGCCACTTATAGAAATCATGAACAAGCATCTGTCCACCAGTAAGAGCAGCTTCCTGATGAGCTGTCGTCAAGTGACACCATGTGTGACCATATAAGTTGTATAGTATTTTATATTTATTGCCTTGATATGTTTTTGTTGTATTTATTTATTGTTTTATATGCTGATTGTGTGTGTGGTGCTGTTGGCTGTACAATAAATAATGAGGAGGAATAATAAAGTTTTCTTTGAACTCTGAACTATTGAGATGTTTTGTGTGGCTCTTGCCTGTTGTCATGGCATCAGATCTGCTGTCCCTTGTTTAAAGTAAATTGACTGTAAGCGGATATAAACTGAGCTTCAAAGTTATGCAATGACCCATTTATATATTGTAACTTAAAACAAAACGATTGTAAGGTATGTATCCTTTACTCCTCATGATAGTTTGACTGTGACAGGACATGAAGCCCCATGAGTGGGCCTATTTTATAACACACACAAGAACATAAAGACTGTGTACAAGCAATACTGTTTTTTTTGCTCAGTAGGTCACACTTTACCTTTAAATGCTAAAAAAAGTAAAAAAAAAAAAAAAAAACCCATTCCTTTACATTCCCAGATCCTTTTGTATTTTCCTCATTTTTAAACCTGTCTTGTGACTTCATACATTTATCAGAATGTGTTGTGCTTGTTCTGTTAATAAATTACACCATGAATTTGTAGTAAGTTAACTGTATGATGCTGTCAGTAATTTGGAGGGTCAAGAAAAATGAGGGATCAATGAGGAGCTAAAAATCAGGGGCAAAGTTACTGTAGCAACTTTAGCCCATGCAGAGTGATAGATGCCGCAGATGTCGTGCCCTTCCCTGATCCAGTCAAAAAGAGGTCATGCTGTGGAGGAACGGGGCCTCCTGTCGTTGTAGGACGGGGAAAGAAGACAGCAGAAAAATCTGTCCAGCATCATATACAAAGTGTGGGTCACTGACTTTGTTGCACATCCAACCTGGACTTTAAAATCTGTGTACAAACATAATACAACAAATTTACACCCTAAAAATTCCATGCAATGTGGACACCAATGTCCAGTTTTGTGATGTACCAGGTCAGACCAGGTCAAAATACTCAAAATAATTAAGTATTTCTTAAAATGTTACTGTTCCATGTAACTCATTGTACATCCATCAATTCTTCCCGTCACCTTCTGAAGAGAGTAAACAGAAAACAGGGTTAACATTGTAAAACTCTTGCAGTTTAGTAAGAAAAGGCAACAAAACTACCTGGTTAGTCCCAGGAAATGGTTACGATTTGGCTTAATGGGACATTATTACTTTACAAAAATTAGAGAACATTGTTGTTGAGTTGTGCTTTCACTAGTCAAGAACAGCTGTTGTCATAAATGTTCCTGTTTTGTGTGACTTCTTCATCTATCTATGCCTCATCCCTTCTTCCTTACTCTTCATAAATCACTGGACCTTTTTATCTCTATGACATTTGCACTTAGAATAACATGCAAAATTGGACTTTTGTGTCTGCACTGCATGCAAATTGAAAGTTTAGAGTTGCTTTTGTAGTTAAATTGAGGAGAGCGGGCTGGCAAACCAACTCGAATTATTTTAGTTTCCTTTATCTGGAACAGCCATTGTTATGCCTATGATGAATTAAATTTAGTCTAAATTAAACACATAGTATATATAAAAAAGTTTGCTTTTTAGGTCGCCTAAGCTTTTGTTGTTGGTGTTTCCGACGTGACTCTTCTGCTGTAGGTTGTGTTTTTAAGTGCATATTTATTCTAAAACTATATTTGAAGTTGTTATTGATAACAACAACAATGAGATGCAGTGGGAATAGATCAGAGACATTACAATGAGCACAAAAGAAGAACAGTCCTATACAGAGCCTATAAAAAGTATTCACTAACCCATCCCCCTGGACTTTTTCATGTTTTATTCCCAAGGAAAAAAAAGAAATATACAAAAGTAGTTTATGTTAAAGTCTCTGAAAACTTTGGTATTATTCAAAATTATTCAAGTATTTCTGTATAACATTAAATATTCATGACCAGATAAGAAACAATAAAAGTTAAAGATCAGAAACAAAAGAAAAAGATAACGACAACACAAACAAGTTACCACAAAACTGTTTGTTTGAAATATAACTAAATCCAAACCGGTGCAAGCGAATACACGGCGTAAACTATAAGTGAGCTTGTGACAAAAGAAGAGTAAAGTTGTTTTTATGGTGTTAAATGTGAATTTGAAATCTGCTTCCATTTGTAATTAAACTGTCTTTCTAATAGTAAATCTTTAAAGCTAAATATCTTTGTAAACAGGCCAGTCATTACTCTTCAATCAGTCATCGTGTAAAACTCTCAGACATGGTGGTGTTGTCTTTCAGTAGATTTCTGTTTTTTGTTGCCCTTTAATGGCTTTATTTATTCATTTATTCATTTATCTGCAGTTTTCTATTTAAAGATATGGTGATCTGGTTTCATGTTTATTTGTAAGTGACGCTGAATGTTCTGTTGTTCGATCAGTCTTTTGGAGACAAAATGGGTGTTACTGATGCTTAGAAGCTTTTGTTATTGTTCATACTGCACTTTTCTTCTTTTGTCATGTTTTGTTTTGTTTTTTCTTACAACCCACTTTTAAGTCAGCACTTGCATAAAACATGATGTTTTTATATAGTAACTTATCTTTTCTTTTTTTGTTGTTTTTATGGTGCATTGACTCCTCTTTAAAATGATGCTGGGACTTGTTTCCATTGTTGGACTTCTCTCACACTCAGATGCTCTCTTTGCTATTTCAGTATTCACAGAGCTTTATTGTATCCAGAGGGTTTTAATTCTTTTTTATATGTGTGACTGCAGCACAGTCATACATATAAAAAAGTATTCTTACCAAGAAAAATACAGAGTCCTGATAAATAACATCCTTATGTAATTTTTACCTCATGACAGCTCAGAAAACAATGATCAAGGTCTTAAAACAGGGCTGGTAAATGTTGTATTGATATTGTGGGTTTATATTGTGTCTGCTTTTTCCAGTGGTTTCCTCTGTGGGCGCTGATGTACAGAACAATGGTTTTACAGTAGATTTGTATTGAATCAACCCTTTTGCCTTTTTTAAATTCAGCTGAGATTTAACCCACATTTCCATTTTCTCACGTGACACAAACATCACCAGTCACCATCACCCATATGGGCCATGTTTACTGCTGATAAACCCCCTGCAGCCAGAGAAACTAATAGTCTCAGCATTCATTTAGCAAGTCACTTATGACAAATGATGTCCTCTGTTTTTGTAACACATAAGCCTAACACAAACATAAACAACAGGAATGACTGGAAGTGATTATAACACTTTTTGTCTTAGCACCTAAAACTCCATTTAGCTGAATTTTGCTAGAGCTCATATATCTTAACACTAAGTATTCTGATTTGTCCACCACAAATAGCAAAATGTTCAATTACTGCAACGTTTCATCAGTTGAGGTCAAATTGCTCCTTTGTTACAACCTGCCTCCACACACAAGGTAAGTTTACAACTAGATTGAAGAATTTAGATTTTATACCACAGAACAAAATATGGATCTTATGGATCTGAGAACCAATCAGGATCTGCCAAGTTGCAGGTAAATCAGTGGATGGAGGTGTTTGACGTTGCACTCCACTGTGAGTTGATGTGCAAGCTTTCTTGATATCAAAGAAAGTTAAATATTAGCATACCTAAATGTTTTGATATGAGAAGCTGATACATATGTTAAGAACCTGTTTATGTCTGACCTGAACCTTACAGGTGCTCAGATCCTCACATGGAGTAAATCCAAAAAACAAGTTTGCTGCCTCAGTTAAGTGACCAGTCAAGACATCTTCTGCTTTGTGCATTGAAGACTTTTGATCTGGGCTTATTGAGTCGACAATTGGCATAATATTATATTTTGTAATTTTAGTCATCTAATTAAATTAAGAGAGTCCCATTTTTATTCGTTAGTTCAGCTCTGATGCTGTAATTCTTTCAATCTCAATCACTTGCATGAAGTTAAAACCAAAATACAGAGAGGAGTTTTTTTTTAAATGAAGTGTTAGTTTAAACACTTTTGAAAGGAGAAACAAACACGTTCACACCTGTCAACCATTTTTAGCTTCAACAGCTAATATGAAATGCCTTGCATGTATAAATTTATTTGACATTACTCTCTAATCTAGTTCATGTTCATTATTAGGACTTCAGCAGGATTAGTTCAAGCAATCTTTGGAACCTCGAAAGGCATCATACACATTTAAGTTGTAATATTTGTATTATTTTAACTAAAACAAAGATTGGTTTTGTTTTGACTAAAGACTCTGCATACTTCTTTACACAGCCATGAAATTTTACATGCAAGGTCAAGAAGGAGGTGGTCATTCATGAATATGATCACATGACTCATAAGTCATTACTACTACTCAGTGGAAGTGGTGCTATTACAACTGTCCCTGGTCTCCACTGTAAATATCACTACAGAGAAAATGAGGAAATGAACTTTCTCCTTATAGAATATAAAACTTTATATGTGTCAAACCTGCCATGAGTTGTGTACTCTTTTGACTTATTATCATCTTATCATTTCAGTTTGTATCTTGTTCCTCTTTCTGTACTTTAACCAACGCAAAGGTTTAAATTTATGATCACAAATAGCTGCATAGTACTGTGAAGAAACTTCTCTCCTGCATTGAAGCTATAACTGAGTCTCCCTCTGTCTCTATAATGCAGGCCAGAAAATTAACTAAGGTTTTAGAAACAGGTGCATTTGACCTAAAATCACTTATCAAACATTTATCTCACCGAGTTAATCTCCAGCGATTCAATAAAGAATTAATTAATAATTCTTTATTGGTTCAAGGTTATAAAAAGTAAAAAAAATAATTAAATCCCAGAGGTGTTGCTAATTTTATCTGCACTAGATCGTCAAAAGTAGCTGACTGCTCAGCATTGTGCCCTTTGTTATAAACCCTCTCCAAAATCAACACTTGCAAAAAGAAATGGAAAAAGAAAAATTTGTGTGTGTGTGTGTGTGTGTGTGTGTTTGTAAGCACAGAGAAGGAAATGGAGGCAGCCTGAACTCCGGGATGCTTCTCCTTCTCCCACCAACAGAAAACAAAAGTCTGCGCTCCAGTGAATCTGGATCCCTTGGCTTCTATTACTTCTAACCACTGTTTAGTCATTTATATACAGTTTGTGCTAAGTTAGCAAACCCTCAAAACATTCTGATAATCCTACAACACTGGTATCTTCTGTGTTTGTGTGTGCACACATGCGTTTTGCCCGCAGAGACGGACTCCCTGTAGGGCCACATCAGTAATAATGAACTGTGCGGAGAGAGGAGAGGCCCGTCTCTGGCAGGGTGAAGACTGTACTGTAACTTCATCCTCAATGATCAGGCTAAGCTCCACAAGCCATTTGATGGTGCATTTACTGACTTGTTTCTTTACTATCTCTTGTACATGTATCTGTTTACACAATTATATTACACCATAAATAAAAGTAAAACAGATCTATGCCAATTTACTCTTGAGCAGGCGCTCGCGTGATCCTGGCAAGTCCTGTCCCCAGTGTGAAATTAAATGCTGTGAAGTTGTCATGCCAAATATCACAATCGTATTTTTAAATCAGATCTACACTGTCACCAAAAAAATCAGAGCTGTGCCGAGCCGAGCAGAAAATAATCTGTAACATCACACACAGTCCATCAAGGACACTGATTTTCACTTTGATTCCGTCTGATGCCGTTTGATTGTGTTTGTTTGCTTTTGTGTATGTATCCTTGTGCCGGTCTGTGTGTACCTGCAGGAATGCATGCACATGCACATGCACATGCACATGAACGCCCTGTATGTGAGTTTGAAATTTGGATATGTGGGGGAAAAAAAATCCAGAGTGTGACTGTGGAGCAGTGAAAGGTTACGTTGGGAAAACAAACTATGTGACAACAGCGTTCTCTTTTGATATCGTGACTGGCAATCTTCAAATGCAACCAAACAAAGAGGTGTGAAAAGATGGGGGGAAAAAAAACAAAGGGAAGGCAAAATTGAAGTTGTCAGTTTGTACCTGAGTTGTCCCAAACCATCCCATCCTGCAGCCAGTGGGGGTTTCTGTCAGCCGGCAGCAGACTTTTATATTTCTCTGCCTCTGTTGCTGCCGGGCCGATTCTCTGTCTGGGCTATCATGAGTCTCTGAGCCTTGAGATGATTAGGTTTGGGGCGGATGTCAGATAAATGCATTAAAGTAATTCACAATTTAATGACAGGTGGGTATTTATTATAATTAAAGTCACTGTTTGATCCCAGTAAAATAAGAAAATGCATATGGACGCTTACTGAGCTGCTCTTCCTCAATAAAAACTTGGGCTTCTGTTTCAATTCACAAAGTTCCAGCACACAATCATGAAGCCTGAAAGCCATTTATCTTCAGCTTGACCTGCAGTGGGATCACTTCTGTCTTCTATTTGTTTGGCAGGACTTTTATACTCGAATATGAAAATTTCCAGAATGCCCTGACATGGTATAAGAGTGGAAATACAGAAAAAGTAGGTGAAGGATGTATCCGGGCATTTTATTTTTACAATATGGAATCAATCACAAGTGTATCCAGGTCTTTATTTCAGGCATCTTCTGCCAGATTACTCCAACATGAAATCCCATTCTCCTGTTATTGTTAGTACATGACAACAGTCCTGTATTTCCTCCTTTGCACTGCAGTGTGCATGCTCTGCTTTTTCATAATGCCACACTCATTTTTCTGCTCCCTCTCTCACAAACACCACACTCATGCACAATTTGAAATAATAGCAGAGTTTAAAACATGAAATTATAAGGTAATGTCTCACCGAGGGCTATAGTCACAAAACAAAATGCTTTCCCAGTGATCTGGATGATTGTTCGCCGCAGTAAAATTTAATAGTTTGGGCATAGCACCCCCTGCAGGAAGGCATTATTCTTTGCTAATAACAGCCTCAACACTTGGACCGAGGCAGAGGCTCTCATTGTTACCCTTTCACTGCAATTACAGCCCTTTCTACTTTGATTGGTGGGTAATTGAGTTGGTTTGAGCCTGTATGATTTCCTTCCGAATTTGCCACTCATAGTCCAATCTTGGCATCGGATCAGACAAAGCCTGTCTCCCAGTAATTAAAGACGCCAAAGCCAGGTGTAGAACTGGGGAACTAGGGAACCATAGCCAGATGAATAGGACTGATTAGGTGTTTAGTGAAAATGAGATTTTCTGGCTCAAAGACAAAGTACAGCCTCTCACTTGGCGCTCAGCATTCTGCGGGGTGGCAATTGACTGCTGTTGATGAGGTACATGAGGTAAAGGCCTGAAAATGACTTCCTGCGTTTAGCGCGTTTACAAAGGAGCCGCAGCATCGGAGTCTGAGCCTATATCTGAGAGATGCATTTCAAGCATGAAACAGGCTTTTAAATCAGACTTTTATGGAAAAAAAGAAGATTCTCATTCTAATTAGGCAGAAAGCAGCCTGTCCCAGATCAGTTGTGGAGAACAGAAGACACAGAGGAAACCAGAGGAAGTACAGCTTTGGATTTAGTGCGAGATAGTGAGACTTAAGTTTTAATTCTAGTTTAAATTAAGGCAAATTTTATGTCACCATTTATTGATGTGAATCATATTTTATGTTACAACACAGGTAACCTGCACATCATGAAACAAACAGTGTTTTAAGTTTACGTGTGGAATAAAAAAGATCATTTTTGAACATGGGGACTAAAAAAATGGGACTTTTTAAACTTATATGCTATTACGGACTTGTTGCACATCACTATGAAGATTAGGGCTTTTATTGCACACTCATTCCGGTTGCAGTAAATGAGGTCAAACTATCACATGTTGGTCGTAAGCGAACGACAGCTGTGGTCTGGTCAAGGTCAGCGTACTTTGAGTGGTGGATGTACGCCAACTGACTGAGTGGAAAATGAGAGTTTCTTCTCCCTTCATTGAGACTGGAATGGATTTTAATCAACACATTATGCCAGTTGTTAATTGCTTTTGCCGCCTGCTGCTAAAATAATTTGCTACTTTTTTATTGTAGTAGTAGCCATCTGTTTCAAAACACGGGGACAGGATCAGGCTTAGACCTGGGGTGGATGTTGACATGAGATACAGGCGGCTAATTTGCACTGCCACCACCTTATTTATGAGGCCAGAGATGTGTGGAGAGGAGGGGAAGATTAACAAGGATCTACAATTAGGAGCAAGTCACACTAAAATTATGAAAACACAATATGGATCTTTGAAAATATGAGTAAATAAGTAACTTATTCAAAGTTCACAACACATCTGTTGTGTCGTCATGCAGCACAACTGTAATGTACGTGACAGATAATGCTGTGTATCATCTGAAATAGACATCATTTTGGACTTAAGGAAAAAAATGGGTTCCTCATGAGGTTCAACCTGATTTCACCTCCATTCATGTCTCTTAATTGCAGACAGACATCTTCAGTAATGTCTAGAAGAGACAATAGCTCAGTGAGCTCAGTGAGGAAAAGCTTTTACCCTGTTTCACCTCATATTCATTCCAATCAGCCTCACTGTTGAGGCACACATCACTAGTTGTATGGATTGAGAGAATCATGCCTCTGCTCTCCTCTTTTGGTCTGGTGTCAGGGCTTTGCTTATTCTATCTATGTAAGTTAAAAAAAGTGGAAGAGTGATTTCTATGAGCTGGTTTTATGTGGAGATGCAGAAAAGTTGTCTAAGTGCAGTGTGTTTGTCTGTTTTTTTTCAAGTTTTCCTTTGAAAAAGCAGTGAGAATCCCTTTTTTCACTTTCAGGAAAAGTCGTGAAATTCGTTGGCCAATGATAAAATCGGATCAAAGGTCCACGAGGAACCCAACCACCTCCATCTCTGCCATTTGAGACATCAAGCATTTACACATTCAGTGGCACTCACACCTCATTTCTAATTAATAATCAGAGAGTCACATTGTCTCGGTGTGAAGCCTCAGAGGTATGAATTCAGACTTTCTGGAGGAGGGTGACGAGTGTGCTCCAAATGATATCTACTTTCCAACACTTCCTCCTTCAGAGTCAGATTAGCCAATTAGCCGTGTGGAGAGTGATCAGCAACTGCACTGGACATGTACAGTATGTGTGTTTTCTCATACATAAAAAAAAAATTCTGTCAGTTGCTCTGACTGGCGAACTTGCATGTATGTGTATGTGTGTGCGGTTGTCTTGCATTGCAATCCAAGACAGCATTTTTTAGTCTCTGTGATGCTGCTGCAAGAGGTTGGAGGCGACATCGCAACAGGAGGGGACCAAGCCATCAAAGCCATCATGTACTTTAATTACAGGTAATCTCAACTCACAGACACTCTCCCACTCCCTCTGTTCTTTAGAACTTCCTCCTCAATTACCAAAGTGCCTCAATTAGGCCCCTAAATAAGCAGTGGACATGCACGAGGGAGAGACGGGCAAATTACAACGGATAGGGTAAAAACAACAGGCCCCTTAAGAGCCAGTGTGATGCAGAGGCAATTAAAAGACAAAAAAGTGTTCTGCCATGCAGGGCCAAAATGAGAAAAAAGAGAAAAAGCCCCTTTGATGAGCTAGTTCTGAGCTAAGTGGAGCTTAAGAGGCGATGATCGAGGAGAAGAAAGAGCCAGAAAAGAGAAATTAAAGACAGTTGATTGGCAAGAGGGCTGATGTCACACTGTTTCCCTACAGGACCATATGTCGGGGGTGTGTGTGTGTGTGTGTGTG
>JAQNCA010000005.1:5768912-5786081 GCA_029783725.1 Acanthurus tractus | reverse complement strand
GGTGAATGCGTTGTACTGTGGTCACCTCAGGACATCATGGAAGGACACATCCCCTCCACTGTGAAGTCGCTCCATCTCGTAGCACATGTGTTTAAACAGCAGCTTGTCTTTGTCCAGGTCCACCTCCAGCCTTCCTCGGAGCAGACGGAGCAGGAACTTCACCCTGGATGTTGGGATCACCCCCTGGGGAAACAAGTTGAAGAGGTCAAACAATACATATATATATATATATAGTTTTGTATGCAATACACAGCTGCAGAAATCACTGATTAGAAAAGGCCTTCAGCACATCTTAATGATATCATTGAGAATTGGAACATCTACTTGTGTTTCCCAGCACCAACTGTTCCAATTATTTTTACTCATATTACTCGATATCATACCTCTTTCCTTTCAGCCCATCTCATTAGCTTTTGTCCTGCTTTTATCTTCTCTAAATTATCCTTAGCCCACAGCCATATGATCACCATCCTCTGCCCTCTGCTGTGTCCTCAGCCTCTCTCCTATTGCTGATTTCTCACCTCCCGTTTGTCATCCACCATGTTCCAGATGATCTGGAAGTGCCTCAGGTCGTTATAGCTCAGCAGCTGGTCCTCCTCAGTGGAGTAGAACAGAGAGAAGTTCTCCACGATGATGGCTGCAGTGATCACCAGAGATATAAATATTCACATACAGCAGTAAAATGCCCTGATTGTTTGTATGATGATTACAGTAGGCTGTTCTGCTGCTCTTTAGGGCTCTAAGTATTTATTTATTTCATATCCATTTATTTTATGAGATTATAAGTTCACAGTCCAGACCTCTAGGTCTGAATCAATCATGTCACCTTAAAGAGTTGACTGAAACCCCGACTGTTAGAAAAATGAATCTGAAAATATGATATCAAGCATGAAAACAATCCGTTTGACTTTAATTTTACATCTATATTTTACTACTCTGCTCTACTGTACTATGCAATTAATACTAATAATACATCAATTAAAACAGCAATACAAGAATAACTATATTCATTGCTTCTTCTGTATGAGCAAATTTCAGGTTCTACATTTTAGTAGGAATCTTATTTGTCAGAGGTCAGTGGCGGCTCTAAAAATAATATATGTGACTTACGTCTAATTATGCCTTTTTCTTTTATTTACAGCCTTCATGGAAACTAATGGCACAAATACAACCCACAAAGCCAGAGAGTACACACTGTTGATTACATTCGAAAAATGTTGAAGAATGGTCAGGTCCCTGTTTATGCCCTTTGTTTTCTATTCTGTGCAGTTCTTCTATTTATTTTTCTACTTTTGTCTTCCATGTCACTCTGACACTCTCACTCTCTTCTTGTCCGGCAGCCTTTGACATAGGAAGGAAATATTTACTGCACGAAGGGATTTCAATATGCTCATATTTTGCTCTAACGAACTACACTTTGTGTTTGTTCGTTTAGAGATGATGAAACTACCTGTAGCGTGCTTTAGGAGTTCTGCAGTCTTGTGTAACATGAGGCAGAAAAGAGCTCCTGCTTTTGCCAAAGCACAACTTTGTCCTGCTTTTGACTGACTTTTATGTTTGCCCTTGCTTGATATGGTCACTTAGGACGTCCTATTGACTTACAATCATTTCCTGGAAAATTGACAAAATGTCATTGACACCTGAATACACTGACCTACGAGTAGGTTGAGCATGATGTAAGCTATGATGACATAGAAAGAACAGAAATAGATAAGGGCTCCGGCATAGTTGCCACAGTCAGTCTCCCAGTAGCGATGTTTGTCTGGGGTGCAGAATGGGGCCTGCACCTGGGGAGAGAAAAAAAACATTGTCATTTGAATAGCGATTTCTGGCCATGCATAAAGCATTGTCAACATTTTTCACTAGGGTCATTTTCTTGTTAGGGAGAAGTTCCAGTGTAAACTGCTGACAGTGAGGTCTGTGGAGTGTCTGAAGTTATGTGAACAATTGTAAGTAACCGGACTAACTGTAATTTTGCTATGAGCACCACAAACAAAAACCCAACCATTTGTTTCTATTGTATCAGGCTAGAGGCAGAAAATTGAGGTGAGGTGACCCCTTTTAACACATTTATAATAGCTGTTCAGTTCTTTTGTGTGTAGAGATGTGCGCTGGACCTGTAGCCCATCTTACCATGCAGTCGTGCATGATTTTATTCCAATCTTCCCCTGTGACAATACGGAAGAGAACAGTGATAGCCTTGCCTGCTGTGGAGAAGTTAGCATGCCTGTGACAAGGGGAGACAGAAAATAACAGATGACTCCGTAAAGATGTGTTCAACTGTCTGCAGTGGTCATCAGAGAGAACAAGAAACATAATAGAGGACAAAGTATGATCAATAAACAGACAAGCAAATCCTTACCGGTTGATGTTTTCTCCATATTTGACAGTTCCAAAGAGAACAACGCCAGCAAATGCATAACAGAGGAGAAGGAGGAACATGCCAACGATGATGAAGAAACTTTTGTACATGCTGACTACCACAGTCAGCAGCAGCATCTTCAGAGTCACCTTTATCAATCACACACAGACACACATGCATGCACATTCAGAAGCAAATCTTGTTACGATACACATTCTTTTTCGTCAGAATACACTACAAAGGAATATCTTCAAACAAGAAACTATACTCACATGCTTCCCACATATTGTGAAAAACCTGAAGACAATCACACAGGTGCCCATCATGTAGGTGTATGCATTCTAAAGAAAAAAAAAAAGATATAGGTGGTTGTGTGCATGAAATATTATTCCTCTAATGTTCATTTGGTGCAACAGCAATTTGTCTCACCAGTAAGGAAAAGTGCAGGACGATCCAAATGACACCTAATGATGTGACCAGCAGGTCATAGCGATTCCGTCTGCTCTGCCAGTAACCGGCAGGAGACATGGCTATCAGCTTCATGGTTACCTGGGCAACAAGATCAACACGTAACATCAGACAGACATCTATACCCAGAGGAGGCAATCAAAGTAAAACCTGGAAACTGATGCATGAGCAGACGGGCTAACAGGCTCACCTCCAGTACAAATATAAAGGTGAACACCACTGACATGGTGGCAAGAGGAAATGTTACTTGATCATCTACATCCCACTGGAAAAGAGCAGATTCACACATGTGACGATATGTCAGTTCACATTATTTTTTACTGAGCACAATTTATTTTAAAACACCTTCATTGTATACTTCATAGGGATGAAATGAAGAAATAATTGAGGATTTAAAAAAAAATGTAAAAAGAAATAATATGGTATGATTCAGTGTGATATGAGGCTTTACCTTGACTGAGAGCAGCACTGACTGTGCCAGCACCAGCACAGCAATGCCCCGCTTGAAGAAGGGATGCTGAGTGATGTCATACATCTTGGCCCGAAAACCCCCATTTTCTGTCAGGATGATAGAAGACCGGGCATTTATTGATACCTGAGAGACTAGAACAAAATGTCCCCCTGGAAAATGCTTATTTCAGCATTTTCATACAGTCAGAGTGACTCTTTCACATCAAGTCAGTTATCAGATTTGAATGTCTGAACTGTCTGTGGCAGCGGGGCTTACAAGTCCAATCATGCTTTAATCTGTGTTAGCATCCTGTTCTGTCCTGCAGATGGCGCTCATGGACTACACGGGTGTTCTTATCAGGGTGACACCATTGGCACAGTGTATTAAGCTGAAGGTGTTACACATACTGATGCAAGTATGTGGAAGTGTTTGTCAGGACAGGTTAATAAAGAATAATGCTAAAAGTTCAAAGTTACATTTTGTGAATTTTGCATTGTTGGGTTACTGTTACATTGCTGGCTTCCAAACTGACACAGTATTGCACTATCTCTTAAACATTAATTGAAAGAATCTTTTTAACAGCATTAACAGAGTTGATGTGATTGGTCACTACAGATTCCCATCCTAACTCCACCTAAAGATATTGTAATTCATTGGCCACTGAAACTTAACTGCAAGTTTTCAAAGGTGCAAAAATAATTTCCCCATTCCCTTGCACTTGCATTAGAAGTTCTTGCTTGTTTCATGAGTCAGCATTCTGGGTTTGAATTTGAAGAATGCTTTAATATTTCATCCTTGTCACAACCAATTCTTGTTAGGAGAGATCCCTGTTGCAGCTCTTTATTACAACGCTCCCTGGAGTCCAGTGCAAAGCCGGCACTCTAATGAACATAAAATATAAATTTAACAACAGTACATCCTGTGGCAGGCTCTGTGATTACACATGACTGCTGACAATAGAGACAATTTTTGTGGGTACTTTGTGTAGGAGCATGTGAGTAAAGGCCGGCTCAGTGCTGTAATGATCTGCCAGTAGTGAGTGAGTGGCGCCAGTGCCGAGGGCCTCTGGACGTGGATCAAAGTCAGGTTGAGACTGCTGGTGTCAGCGGCACTGCTGACTAAAACTGATGCCATTGATTTTTTGTTAGTTCTCAGCCTCAACTGTACTAACAGGCGATTTCCCACACTGCCTCAGAGGCATATCTACCATTCTCTTGCCTCTCATCACAGGAATAAGATCTGCAGTGTAAATGCACAGTATTCCCTTGTCCATATGTGATCAATGGCAATATTGAGTTTCTTGTGTTCAAAGTTTATGCAAGTTTGACATGCATCCAGTCACTGCTTGTCCATAAATACTGATTTTTTTTAACAGTGGTGTAAAAACTTGATGAACTGGCTTCAAATATTTCCAGCAGAAGGCTGGGACAGGCATGATTCACTGTCTAAGACACTCGTGTTATTTGTCTTCCTATTTAGCTCTCTCATTACTGCTGCGTGTCATCATTTGGGTGTCATGATGAATCCCTCCAGACATCAATCCTCAGTGACAAACAAGGACTATTAAATATGGATTAACCATGCAGGTGCTACTTTATGCACAGACACACACCACATGATCAATCAGGGAAAGGGGCAAAGACGTGACTGTAATAGTCGTGCTTGATACTCTATCACTACTTGTGTTTTTGTTTGTGAGCGTCTGAGCACCTGGGCGGGGGGGCAGGTGGAGGGGTTGGGCTATTTTCAGTCGACTCTTCAGATCCTCCCACCTCCTCTGGTCCACTGTTAGGAGAGCGGTGCCCTGAAGGTGGGAGACGCAAGACATTCTTATTACTGCCTCGTAAGGTAAATACAGGTAAAAACATCCTGAAAACAATATAATAAAAGTAAAAGGCTGCATCTGTATATGTGGCTTTTACCTTGTTCTCGTTGAAGTTTGCAATAACAACGCCTACAAACAGAGTGAGGCCAATCATGCATCCCAGAAACACAAACACATGGATGTAGATGCCATGGATCTGTAGGCACAGAGATGGTTCAACTTTCACAGTGTTCTTGTAATGTAGGAATAAGTATTAAGAGAAAAAATAAAAAGGTGAGGTGAAGTAAAGTGAAGTGAGGTTCAGTACCGGTCCAACGCGGTGAATTATGACATCTCGGACCTCCACCCAGCCTTTGAGTGACAGCACTTCAAACAGAGCCAACATAGCATTTCCCACATTGTCGAAGTTAAAATTACGAGGGTTGGCCCTGGGGAAGGACAGAATGGAAACATCAATCTCTCACTGTCGACATAAACAAGCTTAAACCAAGCAATAATAATAAAAAAATAGAAGAAAGCCATACCAGACTCTTGGTACCCAGAAACCAGGTTTCTTCTCTTCAGGCTTCAGTCTCAGGTTGAGGTTTTTGGAAACGCTGACATTTATTCGAAATATACCGTGACAATCCTCCTATAACCAACAACAGTTTATAGCAAAGCATAGAGTGGAAAAACCATTAAAGCAGGAGGTGAAGCAGAAAAAGGTAGCTGTTCTAGAAGCAGTTCACAGTGCATGTTGTATGTTTGCTATCTTAAAGAATAAGAGTCATAACCATTTGAATATAACATTTTTCTTCTAACTGACATGCAATAAGTAAATGGTTGATACTGATACATAATAATAATAATAATAGGTGAGTACAATAATGTCGGTGTTATTAGAAGCAAGATCTAAAATTACCAAGATTAAACCCATGTTGCAGTAAATGGGGTTTCTTCCCTGAAGAAATATTTATGCACTAAAATATAAACAAATATCTGGACAGAGTTTTATATAATAAAATATTATAAATAAACAAGGTGAAAAAGGTATAATCACTGCTGTTAAGAATATAGGATAAAGGGAAACATTGGATTATTGATTTGACCCGGAAAACCTCGAGTACTTGGGATTCTCTTCACTGAGTGAGGAAAGGGTGGGGGTGTGCTTTAGAGAGGGGATTATGTTGCTTGCCGTACCCGTTTAAGGATATGGGGGTCGTTGCACTTGGCTAGCTTTCCGGCAAACAGTTGAACTCCAAAACTTGCAAACACCAGCATTAGTGTGAGGAGCAAAATGGAAACCTGCAAAAGAATCATTCATGAGTTCAAGGCAGACAGTTCAACATAATCCAAGCCTGAGAGATTAGAGAGCAAGCTAAGGATGCCAGACCCATACAGATGCGGAGACCTCAGATAGGAATATCTAAGTGAGACTCACACAGAGTTGGTGACAATTGCAAGCTCCTGATAATATGACAAAATCCCTGCTAGGCAAAGCAAAAGGTAAGCAAAGCCCAAGCATGGCCAAGAATGTAATAACAGCGAGAGCACGATTCAATAAAGGTGAGTAAGATGCATTAGTGTACAAATCCCAGCTGTGTTTTTTCATGTTTTGAGCCAGGTACTATAAATCTTGAATATTTTACTGCCAAAAATGCATTCCAAAGTATATCATAGTATTTCACACATATTCCACCTTTTTTCACAACTATGTTCCAAACAGTGTTGTTTTTAAACCCTGTCAGCGCAGGTAAATTACAGCATAAGTTTAATGTTAAAGTGCACTCAAGTGAAAGGTAAACAGATAAGGAACCTGCCAGATAAGGAAAACACATGTAATGCTTTATCTTAATTATACTTTTGTTTCCAATTATTTACTGAAGTTATCCTAAGAGTGTGAGGGAAAAAAGCTTTGTTTTAGCAGATGTAATGTAGTACACATTAGTAAGGGCTAATATGAATGGCATTTTGCAGTTACTACAAATCCCTCTTTCTGCTTCTAGGACCAAATAAGTGTAGTTAGTACTTCATTAAAATAAATGCTGGAAAAAATTACAAATACTCAAAAATACTGTCAGTCATTCCATCATAGGGCTCTCTCCATCCAGGACTGAAACAAAAGATGCAGTTTGATGACAACATTAAAAAATGGTCACACCACTCCACCATATGGAAGGGGAAATTATATCAGACCATAAACTAACCAGGAAAATCTCCTTGAACCCTTTCAGAACCTCCCGCACCACCTTCCTCATCTGGGGTACCAGCTTGAAGATCCTGAGCGGACGCAGGCAGCGCAGCATCATCAGCAGCTGAGCCCCAGACTCAGGAGGGACGTCAGGAGGCAGCCAGCACAGAAAGATCAAACTCACCTGCAGGAGAGGCACAGCAGGAAGAAAAGAAGAGTTAGGGGGATTGAACGCAGCCTGTAGATCATACACTTGCAGTATGTTCATCATTGGATTTAGAACCTTATAATTGTCCTATTCCATTAACACAAACAAACTTTATAACATGGTTTATTGCAACACCACTGAAATGCCTGAACCAGCCTTTTGCATAACATGCATGAAAATAAGATGCACATGAGAAATTTTTTTCAGAGGGCTAATAAATAAAATAATGTCTGCAAGGTCACCAAACTGAAAGTAATTTACAGACGCTGTCTATTATTAAGATTTAAAAAAATAGTATGTGATTTGCCTTTCCTTCAGGACTTTTTCCAGAATGTTTCATCCATTCTGATTATATCACTTTTTCTGTTTAAAAAAATCAGCCTTTAAGATAGATGAGATTTCTCACTAGATAGATGAAGATGTCCATGACTCCTCCGAAGTCTCTGATGACAGCTGTGGGAGTAAAGAATAGACCATCGGCCATGATCTTCAGGTTGAGCTCGATGCTCATGAAGATCACAAACACATATTCCCCGATCTGAAACAGAGGGCATAACCATAACAGTAACAACATCTGTCCAATCATGCATCCGTTCATTTGTTCATTCAGCCATTGATCCATCTGCTCTCAATACCTGCAGCATGGGGACGTGCATGACCCTGGTGAAGGGTGATTCAAACATCATGGAGATGCAGGAGCAGATGGTTACTACAATCATGACCCAGTCCAAATAGGTGACAAGGCCCAGAAGATCGCTGCAGGCACACACACACATTAACGTAATTATAGTTTGTTTTTGTTTTTTTTTAAGAATTTACACAGAGAAGTAGGTCAAGGAAGCTATTTGGTTTGCAAGCCGGCAAATACTCTGGCATAATTCAAGAAAAAGAGAGGTGAGCAGACAAAAGAGAGAGCAAGAATTATGTGAGGCGAGGTATCAGAAAGTGAGAGTGAATAAATCTGTGTGTGGATGTGTGAGCATGTGTGAGCGAACCAGTCTGCTCTGCAGCAGGTAGTCAGTAAAAATCCCCCCGGCACCAACAGTATCAGATACAAAAGACTGCCTCTCACTTTAATAATCAGACTCTGTGCTCGGCTGAATTACAATCAGCTTGCATAATGGGTGAAATCTATTTCACAGCTCTTCACTTCACAATTTTCATTCCTTACCACAGTTTTGGGGAGGCACAAGAGGCAAACAATTAAGCAATGGAATTAATAAGTATTCTGCTGTTGTAGAGTGAACAGATCAATACAGAGAGGGGGAATCAATAATTCATCACACTTACTACAGCTGGTGGTATTTGGTGTTCTTCACTGCTCCAGTTATTGGGTCAGTTTTGGATCTAGATATAAATTCATACAAGGAAAAATAAATTGTCAACATTTTGATAGAGAGAAAGCCAAATAAAACTGTCTTATTAGCCAAATACAGACAAGAGCTTTCAACCATGCTGTTCATTATACTGTAAAAACTGGAACGAGGGTGGTATAAAGAAATCACAGACAGGTAGCTAAATATAAAAGCTGTTTATTGGAGTTTACTCATGTCATGTTATGCTGGTTGAGTCCAATTTGTGACCATTCAGACACATGAGAGGCTGCAGATAAAAGACTGATCTTACGCATTGAAGCGAGCTCGAACAATCATCCTGCAGAAGTTCCTGAAGCGGTGCTCCCGCCCCACAATGAAAAGCGGTTTATCAAAGTAAGGATGATTTTCTCTCAGTTCCTCTTCCTGGACTTTTCTGTTCAGACAAACAAATGTAGAGATGAAGGCAACAAACAGCAGTAACTGTGCAAGTATCAATGACACGGCGAGGACCGAATATTACAATACAAACTGTATGTGCTGATATTGGTTGGATGTGTGTGTGATTACCTTTTCATCTCTGCTTGTTCTTTCTTCTCCTGGATCATCTTGATCTCACTGTCTTCTCTTTGTGCATTACGATAGCGTACTGTACTGGAATGCTGAGAAAGTGACACTTAGGTTATATAAGACACATTTTTGCCTTTTTCAATAAACTCTTATTTACCTAAAAAATTTTTTATATATCGGTGAAATACATAAAAAAACAAAAACTTGTTTTAGAAGAGATAATTTGAGTACATGTGAACTCACAGTAAAATATATTTGTCAGTTTTGTCTGCGGGTTTGTGTGTGTGTGCATACACTCACATCCTGGGTGAGCGTCTCCAGTGACTTCCCGCGGCTGATCCTCTGACTGGTGGAGCCATGTCTCAGAGATCTACAGACACAAAGAGCAGACACATAACACATAGTTCTGTGCCGGTACATAAATTGTGCTTGTCTGTAATCCCGTGTATGTGTGTGCTGTCAGACCTGCGCTCCTGTCGTATGTGATGCTGGACGCTGAGTATGGAGCGTTCTTTAGCTGGCTGGCCTTCAAAGGATCCAGTTAGCATACGCTGTCTGGTACAAGCCCTAGGGAACACAAATACAAATATGTTTGTTTTTTTTTCATTTGCGATTAATACAAGGTAGTAAAAAAAACAAATTATTAGTGTGTAAGATCACCAGCGGACAATCACAACTCCGCTGGGTCTGGTCCACCTTCCTGCCAAACAAGCCACATGTGTCCTGCATGAGGGGCGATCCAGACTGTCATTTTGAAACAGTTTCCAATCATTCCATTAGAGTGTGTGTGTGTGTGTGTGTGTGTGTGTGTGCGTGTTTGTATGAGATTGTCCCTTTTGGCATCACTGTGTGCTCTGGCCAAAAGCAGAATCATGTACCAGAACAGAGCTAATGACACTGTGGGCATCAGCAGTGTGTGTACTTCGATCATTTACAGAGACTCGGTCCGATTATTTGTTTATTGACAGTAAGTATGCATGAGTGCCTGCGTATGCTGTGTGTATGTTTGCCTATGTTGGTGCGACTGGGAGCCTAATTGTGTGTTTGTGTGGAAGATGGCAAGCCAGACAGAACGTGTTATGACTACTGATATGCTGTCTATCTTTCAGACTGACTGAATAAGGAGGGGGGAGAGAAAGAGCGAGCCAGATTGGACACGGTGCCTGAGAGCTAATCTACACTTAGTGCCAGCTCTGCCATGCTGAACAGCAAATTATCCATTTACTTCACCGCTATGGTAAATGAGTCTGAAGAGGCTGTGTGTACGTGTGTGTGTGTCTTTGCCTGTGTGTGTGAGTCAGACATCAAGAAGCATTAACAATACCGGAGCGCTGTTACAGCAGGGCTACATCTAATATGCACACACATTATTACTTTCACCCACACAAAGACCGGCATGTATTTCATGATTGTGGATGATGCATATTAAACACATCTGGCTGGGGTCTCCAAGGATGGTGTCAATCTAAAATCTTATGATCTCCTGGTTAAAAACAAAACAAAACAAAACAAGACAAAAACAACAAATGAGGGGAATAGTTAAGAGCTGCGTGGTAGAAGATGGTCCACAGTGGTGGGTTAGAAATAGTCTTGATTTGGTGAAAATCAAACCAGTATTTGTTGATATCCTGGTTAACATTACTGTTTTTACAATGAACTTAAATCTGTATCAAAATTGAATTGCTGTAACAATAAAGCAAGAATACTTTTCAAACACATTAAGCTCAGACTTAGATATGACCTACCGCAGGATTTTATTGATAGTAGTTTCCTTTTCCAGGAGGTTACGAGCTCGAAAACTAAATATTGACCTGCGAAGCTGAAAAAAAGTATAAAAAAAATGTAACCCATAATAAAAGTCCATTATTTGGCAGTTTGTTAAATTTAGTGCATCATCCAAAAACACACCATACACAAAACTGTAAACATTAGGGACAATTTTCTATTTCTATTGCACTTCTCATTGCTGTGGATTATCGTCTGTGTATAAAGCTATGAAAATAGTTATAGATGAGAGAAAGAGATTGAGTGAGTAAGAGAATGCGAGTGTCAAAGTACCTTCTGGTCGATGTACTTGTTGTCTTCAATGGCTGAGCGTTTGGAGTGGTCACAAGAGGAGGATGAAGCCGAGGGGAGACGCCGGAACAAACAACTGGTGTCCTGCTGCTGACGATCAATGAACTGCTTCATAAAACTCTCTCTGGAGTTCACAACAAAGAACACACACACACACACACACACACACACACACACAAACATGATACACTGTAATGCATGGGCTCTTACCGGAGAAATCTATATGCTTAAAGATTAAAAAAGTAAGCACAATTGTATTGTGACACCTAAACTTCTTGATGCAAACTCAGCTGCAAAATATGCCGGTGAAATATTTTGCTGCAGGAGTCTGGCAGATGGGCTGCAGAGGGGGATTTCTAGGGGAGTAAAGGACCCAGCTGTGTGCTAATCAGCAACTAAATAATAAAATTGATCATGAGGTCCACTGTGTTGGATACAGTATAATTGCAGCTACAACCTGCTCTCCTTGCTATAAGCTGCACTTCTTACAGAGCATTGTTTTTTAGTATATACAGGAAGCAAATCTGAAATCTTTTCTGTTGTTCTTCACTTAAATAATTTCAGTACTGTGGAAATTGTTTGGGAAATGGTGGTGAAATTGTGTTATTTCCACAATACACTGCTCAATGCTGCTCAATAAAACAGTGTTTTTTTCACCCTTGATTGTTTTGTTGATGTGATCTGTTTACCCAGTTCCTCCTCCTTTTATGGAAAACCCTGTCACTGTTACTTGAAACATAAAATGTTTCATGAAGTACGTGCCAGGAATGTTTTGACTGGATGGCCTGTTTCTTGAACAGTAATATGACTCTTTTGTGATAAAATGGCTGGAAATCACCTCGCAATTTCACTGCAATGTGATTCTTAGCAGCAAACACAGACATTTAGGGTCCAGATATGTATCTGCTATATTAACTGACTTGATGTGTCTCTGTCTGTGATTTTGTACCTGATCCTGGGCACAGTGAAATCAGATGGGAGCTTGGAGATCTTCACCATCTGAGGTCTGTTGGGGAACTTCTCAAAGATCCTGAGTCGAAGGGGGAGCTTCTCTTTTGTGTCAGCGTTGGCTTCACTTTGCTTGAGCTGAAAGACGGAGCCACAGAGCCGGTTTAAGGCACAGAAGAGTGAGACTAAACACAGTAAAGAGGAAAACCACGTGATGACAATGAAGAAAAAAGGGATGTTAAATAAGATATAAAGGGAAAGGACACACTCACTGTAGTCTGGGTTTGGAAATTTCACAGATTTGGATGTTTTAATTGGCATTTGTGGATAAAAAAGCATGAAGGTAAGCCTGGTATTGCAAGAGAGAACTGTGAAATGCAGAGGTTTTATCAAGGACTCAAGAGTGCAGCTTTCTTTTTCTGCCTGATGATGGCAGCAACACACTTACCTACAACAGACACACGCACACACACACGCACACGCACACAACACACATTACAGACAACCACATTTAGGAAGAGATCCCACTTACTTTTAGAAAAGAATGGAGAAGGCAACAAAAGAAAAAGAAAAAAATTACTTTTGAGTGGTTAATGGAGGAAAGAAAAGGTAGTGACGGTTAGAATAATGTGCACGTGTGCCTAAGCACTACGGTGCAAGCTGGCGAAATAAAAAGATGACAAAGGGAATGAAACCAATTATTTCCATTTAATTACATATGGGGGAGGCTGATTGAAATTCCCTCGCAGGTATTCTCTGTCTGGGTGCCTGGAGATAACCCCTGATGCATTGCAGATTAGGCCTGGAAGTGAACTGCATTTGGAGGCAACGGTGAATGGCAGCTTATCATTCTGGGCAGGAAACTGCTGTGAACATATTGACTGGGCTAGGTGAGTGTTTCTCTGTTAGGCATGCAGTTTTGCTGTCTGTCAACCAATGCAAACATTCCTTTACGCTGCTCTTGTGCTTTGCTACTTTTAGTGTGCGCTTGTCTGACTGCGAGTGCCTGCACAACTGGAACAGCCCCTCATATTTGAGGGATAACAGGCAGGGGAAAAGGGGGGAACCTGACAAAGGAGGGAATGGAAATCTGTCTATTTTCTTTTTCTAGGAGACTAAAATGTGGGAGCTTCTTTTTTACTCTGAGTGGGTGAGTGGCGTACTGTGAAGATGAAATTATGCACCAGCATTTGCTTGCCTAGGCTTTCTGTCTATATTCTGACTCCCAAGATAGACACAGGATAAAAAAGAAGCACAGACAGAGGAAGGAAGAGCATGAGACTAAAACAAGTAAAAGAGAGTTACAGACAGGAGGAAATGTTTGGAAAAATAAGTATGAGACAAAACTTAAGGGATGATCACAAATGGACAAGGAGATTATGGATCTTATTTGGCTTAAAGCGATAAACAATGCACTGTTTTATACTATATCTGCTTCAGCAGCAATGTGTGCATCAGAGCAAAATAGTGAGCTTCTTTCTAACGCTGCAGTTCTGTTGTTGAAACTTGTAGAAAGTGCTGCAGTCATCTCAAATACTACCTTTACATTTGGTTGCTGAATTCCTAGCAAGCAAAACACGCACAAGCAAAAATTCACAAACAACCATGCACATATAAGTGTGCACGCATACACACACACCCACCCAAACAATGCAGAATTAATATAGACCATACTGTTCCCAAAGGTCCTAATCAATTGGGCCAACTCAGCAAGATCTCCAGTTCATCTAAGACTCTACATCCTTATCTGCAGCAGTATCCCATTACAGCAAAGCTCTCTGTGCCTTATGTTTTTTATACTTTTTCCATCTCTCAAGAGAATCTGTTCTTCTCCATCCAAGTGAGCACAAAGGCACATTTCTTTAAGTAAGACTGACCCATTCTCAAAATCTTAGCTTTAACTTCAGATTCTGTTCACTGACTCCTTGCCTCTGTGATCTTTCACTCCTCTTTCCTTTTCATTTTCCCTGAAGAGGAAAAGAAGGATGCAGGGCGAGAAACAGACATTTAAAAAGGATTGCTATCAAATATTTTTCAAACATAAATGGGCAGTGTGTGAGTGAGACGCATTCATTCACGTACTTCAATGTATGTCCTCATTTTTATATGCTGCATTTAGAAACCTACCCACTGTCGGAATAAATAAGCCAAGCACATACTGAAATTATTTCAGTTTATCCCTAAAAAGAAATCAGAATACACTATATTTTATTTCTTTTGGGGAGTTCAGTGATACGTCACAACAAATAATGTCCAGGAGTTTAATGTAAGAAGTGTATGTCAGCTACAGAGCCAAACATTCAGCTACCTTAAATGCTGCTGCTGTAAAGTGCTGTTCAGCAAAAGGTTAACCTGGTGAGTTGATGCACTCTTATGCTGCCATAGATCACTATTGAGTGTATGTGCTAACACACTGAGCCTTCTGTATGATCAATACATCGGATCAATGAAGCACACATGGACAGGCAAGAGCTCAGGAACAGAGTATTTACCAGCAAAATCTATTTTCTATTGATTATTAGTTATACGTGCTGCTGTATCAAAGGAGAGGAACCACTTTCCCCAGTATTCAAGTACACACTTATCATTACATGTATTTAAAAGCCCTGGCCTACTTAATTTCTGTCAATGTTATTCAAATTGCTAAAATCAATATTTCTGTATCAACAATAGCTGACATAGTTATTTGTATATGAATACTATGGTAGTTACATTAATTCTTAAAATTCAGAGCTCGCTTTAAGCTCATTGCTTTGAATATACTGTTTTGCAGAAAAAATGTCTAATGATTTCGAATAAAGTGGTAAAGGATTAGTCTTATTTTCACATGTATGTGTGTGTTTTAAAGAAAATATCTGTATTCCTCTTAATGTTGCAGTCAACGGCTTGTAAATCAAAACTACTGCTTCTCTTGCCACATATGAGATTTAGTGTATTGCGGTGTAAAAGTGGAGCCGCAACTAATGTGTTTTGCCCTGAGACCCATTCAGGTGACCTGCGACTGCTTCCCACTCCATTCAAGCCAATTTCAGGCTCGGCTAAGCTACAGAGCTTTCCATCTGGGATTTCCACAGCTTTCCTGACCAACGCCGAGAGAGGAAGAAAGGCTAATGCTGACCATTAGCATTAGACTAAATTCATCCGTAGTCATAGTTCAGTGGGAGCATGGGGGGAGAGTAAAGCCTTAAATGGCCTTAAACATGCTGGGGAAGACTCTAGTACTGTATAATGTGAAAAAAGGCATTTAATAGAGGAAAATAAGCTCCTCTTTTGAAGGGACAAAGAAGAGAAGCCCCTGCATGATACCACATTTTCTATTGTGTATTAAGATAATATGATAACATGCAAGATACTAAAGCTGTCATGACAGCCCTATTTCCCCAGCTGCAGCTCCCTCCATAGCAGCTCCATGCTGATAGTATGAAGACAACTGCACTTATCAGAATGACTAAGCCATCTGAAGGTTGGACCTTTATCTGTTTGATGTCAGCAACATAAAATTATTCAGTTTCAGACTGCAAGTAACAGAACTGAGTGCTGAATCAATTTAAAAGAGGCAGCAAAAGCCTGCATATTAACCTTATAGCACTATATCAACTGATCCTCGCCTGCAAAAAAATCCCTGATATAACAGTAAAAAAAAATAAAAGTCAAAATCTCTCTCCAGCATCCTGGTCATTGCAGCAATTTAGAATAAGCTTTCATATAAAACACTGGTTATTGACTCTGATAGGCCTGTGAATACTCATTTTATCAGCCTAATTCCTCTCAACTCCCTGCTAGGTCCTCAGACAGGCATGCAAACATCGAGTATGAATATTTGTCAGAGTGGCCAATGAAACAACAGGAAACTGATGAATAGTCGCCTACAAAACTGCTGCCCACACACACTTGCCGAGAGCCTGTGGGAGGATGTACATACAGTCATCTGCATTTTACCATTCAGCCATCAGAGCCTGCCATTCACCAGCAACACCAGACAACAGCTGTGTATGTGTTAGAATGTGTGTGTAATCACAGACTGCACATTTAGTATTAACACAACACAGCCTCTGTGTAATCCATCATCCAGCATAGTAGTTACTCATGAGCACATGCAAAGAAAAATAGAGCATGTATGTACAGAAACCGTGTGTGGTCATGTGTGGTCCCTGTTACACCTACTAACCTATTTGCACCACATATTCACTCTCAGTCTTGGTTGGGTTCCCCGGCCTTGGGCAAGTCCAGCTATAATACCCAGGGGTGAAAGAGCTGAGGGCGAGCTAGCAGGGTCATCCTCTCCTCTCATTAGCTGGGTAATGAGCCATGGTGTGGAGCCGCTGTAAAGCCACACGGCCTGTAAACCTTTAATAGCTACCTCCAACACCAAAAACCACTGTGGATATACCATTAATACTACTGTCTCATTCATCTGGGTGCCTTTGGATTCCGGTCTTTTGTTTTCAGGATAACCTCAGCCTCGTGATTAATGCTTATGCCATGAACAGTGATCGTAACTTCCCTGGTTGGGAACCTTTGTTGGATGTAATTCCCCTCTCTTTTTACTTCTTCCCTTGCTGTCTTCACTATACACTATCAAGAGAGAATATAATACACCAAGTCTTCTTAAAACTAAGGTAGTGTGTTATTTGTATTATTTTCACACACTTTGTTCATAAAACAATTAAATTTGAATTCAACACAATGACAGAAACTAAAAGAGAGAATATTGTGTAATAAACAAACAACACTTGAGGTAAACATCTTTATCCACTTGGTCCATACAAATCACATTA